>JADRCD010224925.1:0-34186 GCA_019843815.1 Montemys delectorum | reverse complement strand
CCTTGGGGTATAGTTTAATAATAGTAAACATTTGTGGAGAATGTACAGACTAAGTATTGTGATAGCACTTTAAATGTATCATCGTATTTTCAACTATGAATTCAACTTGATCACATCTTCCTTTATTATGAATAATAGGAGTCTTAAAGAGTTTAATCAGATTGGGGGGAAGAGGAGGAAACTAGAACTTAAATCCAGATCTGCCTGCTTTTAAAGGAATTGAGTGTAGTCATGTTATTGGATAGCTTAGTTTGTTTTCACAGATTTCAAGGTTCCTTATAAGGCTTCAGGTAAGTTGCAAAGATCTGAAGCTTGTATCTGTGAGCCATCCTCTGCACCTTTTCTATGACGAATGTAAGATTACCCAGGTTGTTTGCCTTCTAATTCTCTCTTGTATCCCTGGGAAGGTTGTGAGAACACTTGTAAGCAGTACGTGTCAGAAGGTAGTTTTTAGAAGGGTAGACCAATCATTCCCAGTGTTTTCTTGTTTCCGCTTCTAAATGCTCCAAAAAAGCAGAAGTTAAGACAAAAACTTAGTATCTGGTGGGTTCTCAATCATGTGTGGGATACACTAGGACAGGCTGAGAACTGGTATTTTTATGTTACTGCCCTTGTACTCTACTGAGGGCATATGGGTGCTTAAGTTCAGTTGTTTACTAATGCTGAAAAGACTGCTGCTGTGTGCTCAATGCCCAAGTGGGCTGATTAGCTTCTCTGTGAGAAAACAAGCCATTGTCTAGGGCCTGAAGATGTCTCCCTGCTACACTTAACCCTGACTCCACCCAAGAGCTCTGTTGAGAGGTATTCCTTTCCAGTTTCTCCACAGCATACTTCCTAGTTAAGAAATTGTCACTATGTAGAAGAGATGACAAGTTCATGTCCACACCATGCTCTTTATGTGAGATACTCTCAACTTCCTTAGGAATCCTATAATTAGATTATTCTTCTCAAACCTTAAATGAACCTGTCAAAATTCGAGGTCTTACTTTCCATATCTAGCTTGTAGTATACAACATAGTCTTAATAATACAAGCCTCAGATCTTTGCTACTTACCTGAAGCCTTATAAGGAATCTTGAAATTTGTGAAAACAAACTAAGCTATCCAATAACGTGGCTATACTCAATTTCTTTAAAAGGAGTGAGTGCTCAACTCCTAAATCAGGCAGATCTGGATTTAAATTCTAGTTCACCCCCCCAATCTGATTAAACTCTTTAAGACTCCTATTATTCATAACAAAGGAAGATGTGATAATCCTTAGAGAAAACAGGAGAAGGCAACATACACCAAACATTTGGCTATGCAAATTCCACAGACAATGCATACATTATCTTTTTTCAAAAGACAAAGTAAGCTTAAATCTAACGTACTATGAAAGAGTCTGAGGAAGCAGCCCATCCAAGGTAATGTCTTCCATTAATACTGGACTCTGAACCAACAGTCTTTCCATCTGTGAGTCTCAGATCCCCCAAGAACCCTTCTCCACTGTCCTTGGCTTGGAGAAACAAGTCTTTTCCAAGGGATCAACAGGACTGGATTACAACTGGAAACTGTCCTCTTAACACCCACAGGCAGAGCAAAAGGTCACTATTTAATGAACCTCCGGTAGGAGAGCCCCTTAGCACATGGATCTCAACCTGTATCTCAAAAAATATTTACAATTCATAACAGTAGCAAAATTAAGGTTGCAAAACAGCAACAAAAATAATTTTATGAGCCAGGAAGAGGTGATGCATGCCTCTAATCCCAGCACTTGGGAGTCAGATGCAGGAGGATTTCTGAGTTTAAGGCCAGTCAGGTCTACAGAGTGAGTTCCAGGACAGTCAGGGCTACACAGAGAAACCCTGTCTCAAATAAATAAGTAAGTAAATAAGTAAATAAATAAATAAATAAATAAATAATTTTATGGTTGGAGTCACCACAACATGCACTGCATTAAAGAGTCACAGCATTAGGACGGTTGAGAACCACTGTCTTAGAGTCTATGCAAAAGTCTCCCCTATCCTCAATAAAGAGCATCTTGTGACCCCTTCTCCAGAAAATGTGACAATTCCAATTGAAATGTGACAAATGTTTGTTTAATATATGGACTTGTATGGAAAGGGGAGGGGAGGGGAGGGGAGGGGAGGGGAGGGGAGGGGAGGGGAGGAGAGGAGAGACCATACACTATTTTTTAGGCCAAGCCATACAGCTAAGAGTTTGCTACGTCCTTGAAAACTTTGCAGCAGTAGTGGCCAAATTATTTATGTGATTTATGTGAGTAAAACTTAGGAAAAAGATATTTCATAATGACTTTAAAATATTTAGATATGGAGGAAAAAGTGTGAAAGGGCTTGCCTAAAGATAGACATAAATCCTAAGAAATCTAAGCTGCAGGTATACAGAGAAAAGAAAATAGCTTAATTTTAAAAATCATGTTATTTAAATCTCATAATCAAAAAAATGTCCCTAATTTTGCTAGATAAGCAGTGGGCTCATATTCTGACATTCTGGGGACAAGACAATCTTTCTTGTTACATGTCCAACAAGCAGCGTGGAAAACAAATTCATAAATTCAAGTAGAGAAATGGCAGTTTTGGTTTTCTTGTTTTGTTTTGTTTTTTTAAGTAAAAGAAAAAATCCAAACAAATCATAAAAAAACCTTGAAATCAGAAGTGAACTTGATAAGAGCATAGATCAGATAAGAACACAGGTTTGCTATTACACAAGAAAGCAATGTGGCTGCCAAGAGGCTCTATCAATGCCTGCCTCTAGATAACCTTTCTTGTGCACAGCATTTCTCTTAACTTGCCCAATCACTGGTCTTACCCAAGGGGGGTGTTACCCAAGGACAGATGTTAATTGTGTTCACACTCCCAGCCAGTAGAGTTTACAGTCAGAGGCAGCTGGCTGACAGTCATGTATAACTACCTGGAGTGACTCTTGACTTCACTGGTGTTTGGTGAGAACTGGAAGAGGAATCCTGGGTGCTTGTCAAGTCTCTAACCCATACTTTCTGGTATAATAATCTCAGACTCAGACTTCATTAACTTATCCATTTTCTTATAGTCCAGACTGTCCCATAAATCAACATTTTCCCCCTATAACCTAAAGTTCAGTGAGGAAAATACAAAAAATGCCTGATTCAACATTTTTTCAGACATCTTTTATGAACTGCTAGTATAGGACACATGTCTTTGGGGTGGATGTTGGGGGAAGAGGGGGTTGGAGACAGGATTTCAATGTATAGCCTGTGCTGTCCTGTAACTTGCTCTGTAGACCAAGCTGGCCTTGAACTTACAGAGATCTATCAGCATCTGCCTCCTGAATGCTGGGATTAAAGACATTGGCCACCATTGCCCAGCCAGAGTCTTTAAAAATAAATTTTTATGTAGAAAATACAAGTAAAATATGTTAAAAATGTTCATAACCTCACCTGTCTTGTTAACTCTGGTATATATATTCTACCTGTCCTCTCCACTTGTATGTAAGTGAACTGCTGAGTACAGAACACAAGCACACACTCCATGCTGTTCTGCTATGAGTTAGTAGTTGTCCGTACTCTCCTTAACATACAAAAGCTTTATTGTGCGTTATAGTGTGTGGATGTCAATTTATTCACTTCTCTGTTGTAGATTTTTCAACTTCCTATTACAAATCTTCAATAACATTACAAAACAGGTTTTAAAAGTATCACGCTTTCTTGGTCTTATTAATCAAGCACTATTTATACCAAATGTCATAAAAAAATTTTTCTCAAGTTAAAAATTTACTTCCATCTTGCTGCCTTCATATAACATGATTCTTCTATTCAGGAAGCCCATTATTTGTCTTTTCAACTATTTTATTGAAATAAAGAGCCCTTGATGGGCTTAAACTTGTCTACTAGTGTCAGGCCATATCTGTACTAATTTTCAAATGGACACATTATACTTACCAAGTATTGGATTTAAAAAAAAAAAACATCTTTTTACATTAACACAAAGTTGGTTTAATTATAGGCTTTGACACTTATTTTTTAGCTCAAGGTATTTTGTACAAATTCTTCTAAAAGACAACAAATATAGTCATCCTTTTATCTACCTCCTTCACACCAATTCACCTTCCTGTAAGAAAACAGTATCTTTAAAAAAAAAAAAAAAGGATCTGGCAGATCTGATCACGTACTTTCAACTGATCACATGCGACACAGACATTAATAATGAGGCAGGGAGCTAGCGATGGCGCTCCGGTGGCAGAAATTCTTACCTAACAGTAAGGACACAAAGTTTTCTCTCAGGTTTTTAGATGTATTAGGTTTGGGTCTATATTTAATTTTAGTACATTTGATAGGAAGTTGCACCCAAGTTTGGTTGTTTTGTTTTGTGGGCTTTTTGTACATAAATGTTCAATTGATGCAGAAACTATCGATAGTTGCTGCCCTCAGTGAACTTTGGCACATTTGCTGGAAATATAAAGTGTAAGTCTATCTCTGGACTCATCATGTTGATCCATTATTCTTTTTTTCTTAAAGATTTATTTTATTTATGTGTATGAGTACACTGTAGCTGTACAGACGGCCATGAGCCATCATGTGTGTGGCTGCTGGGAATTGAACTCAGGACCTCTGCCAGCCCTGCTCGTTCCCACCCCGCTGTAATTCACTGTAGCTGTCTTCAGACACTCCAGAAGAGGGCATCAGATCTCACTACAGGTGGTTGTTGGGATCTGAACTCAGGACCTTAGAAGAGCAGTCAGTGCTCTTCCCGCTGAGCCATCACACCAGACCCGATCTATTATTCTGTATTGTTAATTTTACAATACAGTGACTAGTCTGGAATCAAGTAAAATATAGTCACTTTTAATAACTAATGCTTTGACTATCTTGTCCTTTTTATTTCAATTTTTGAGTCACCTTGTCAATTTCCATGTCTGCCTGCACATTGCCATGCTTCTCACCATAGTAATAGACTAAACCTCTGAAATATGAGCCAGCCCCAATTAAATGTTTTCCTTTGTAAGAGTTGCCGTGGTCATATTGTCTTGTCATAGCAGCAAAAACCGTAAGACAGTAGTGTTTTTGATAAGATCTCTCAGGGTTTTCCAAACCCTTTACAGAGAAAGGCAATCTTCTCCTTCCTTTGTAATCTGTATGCATTAACTTCCTGCCTTACAGCATCAACACTAAATACAATGTATTGTATGGGAACTTAAGGTGACAGGGCCTTTCTGTTGCCCAGGCTGGCCTTGACGTCAATTTTCCTCTTACAGTCTTTCCACTGTTGGAACTGCGGGTCACCATCAGCATGTACCCCCAGCTATATCACCTGTGTTTTTGAGACACCACAGTTCTTTTAAAGACTTATCCATTTTATCTACCTTAACAGACTTTCTGGGATCAACTGCTTGCATTATTTCCTTGCTGATTGTCACTGCAGCATGTGTAGATCATTCCTTCACTCTTTGTAGCTTGTGTTTGGTCTACTCACCAGGCATTAACAGACACACACGTCAGTATTGATTCCATTCACAGATTTATATTTGCTGTCTCCACTTCAGAAGTTGAAACTAAGGATAATTTGAAATGATTTTCCCCTACAGAAACCTCGCTGGGAAGTATTTTGGCCTAACCCTATTTTGTTCAGTTTCATTCAGCCCCTATTTTTCTTGGGCCAGTTGGGATTTGTCAGTGCGTTGACTAATTTTCAAAAATTGTTAAATTTAATTAGGCTATGCATAGAAAAAAACCTTCTAAGGTTTAGTGAGACTTGTTTTAAGGGCTCATCATATGGTCTAGCTTGATCAAAGTTCCATGGGAATTTGTAACAACTATATAATTTACTTGGTGAAATGGTCCATAAAACCAGGTTCAACTTTGGTTCAACTTTTCTATTTGTCTCAACCACTCTGTAAGAGCTCCAAACTGTCTAAGATTATAAATCTGTAGTTGGATATTGTTCTGTTCAATAGTTGGAAAATGACTTGGTATTTATATTCAGGACAGTTTCCATAATGTAAGTCCTGATAGAGTTGAACTCAATCACAGTTGCTTGTCCTATTATCCTTTCTTTCTTTGCCTCCCTAGGCTACTTTTTCTAATGATTCCTATTTATTCCCTGTAATTTTTCTTTTTTTTCTTTGTTTTTGGTGTGTGTGTGTGTGTAGTTTCAAGACAGGGTTTCTCTATACAGCCCTGACTGTCCTGGAACTCACCTGTAGACTAAGCTGGCCTCAAACTCAGAAATCCACCTGCCTCTGCCTCCCAAGTGCTGGGATTAAAAGCATGTGCCACCACTGCCCTGCTTTCTGTAATTCCTAATTAATTAACATTTTTAAATAAAAATTTAATCCCTAGAATTTGCAGTATGCAGCCAATTTTCAAACACACCTCACAGATAACATAAGGTCATTACAAATATCTCATCCTCATGTTGTGGGATTTTTCAGGCATTTTATTAATGCATGTGCTCTGATTATAGGAGTTTAAGCTCCTATAACCATTTTTAATGATTGCAGCATTCTTTCTTCTTTGTGTAGGTTTAAACTTCCTCTGGCATTATTACATCCTGTTGGAAAACCTTCCTTCTTAAGAAAAAAAAAGGTGGTTAGGGATGGGCACATGCTGTGGTGCACATGGAGATCAGAAGGCATCTTGCAAAGGTCAGTTGTTTCCAATATGTGATTTCCGGGGTGGGTAGGCAGCAAATTCAGGTCATCAGGCGTGGCTGCAAGTGCCCCTACTTACCGAACCATCTTAGCAGCTCCTTCCTTTTCTTTACCTATTTAGCTAGAAAAGTCTTCCAACTTCAAGTGTTTCCTCTAATCAAAAAAAAAAAAAAAAGTATATCTATTTCTTCCCCCTTTATTGTTCAGTACAGATAAATTCATATTTAAGGTGGTCTTTATGTTTTTTTCTTTTTACATATATTTTTATGTTTAGCCTCCATGTAGGCCTGTGTAGGTACCATCTGTACGCCTGGTGCCCAGGAAGGACAGAAAAGGGAGTTTAAGCTCCTATAACAAATCACAAAGAGTTACAAAATACTATTTGGGTGCTGGGAATCAAAGCTAGGTCCTATGGAAGAGCAATAAGTGCTCTTAACTGCTGAGCCATTTCTCCAACTCCAAATTATTTTTTAATTGTACAGTGGTGGGGAGTAATATATACTCAACAAAAATATACTTAAGGTTTTCACCCTTCCCAGGCTAGCGGTGTGTAGTATGACATCGTACGGAACAACCCTGTGGTTCATTTTAAGTATTATGAATGTACGTACTTTCCAAATGTGCAAAAGCTATTTCCCAAAGCAGTAAATACAGAAATGATTGTATATTTATTACTGTCATGTACCTCATTGAGTAAATTTAGTAGTACAGATGCCAGCACTGATCAGACTGATTTTAGTACAGTGTATGCACCTAGACTCCCCAAGAAATTCAAGACCATCTGGACAACAGAATAAGACCATATCTGAAAATTAAAAATACAATGATTAAAATGGAGGAAATGCAAACACTGACACTATCAAATGCTAAAGAATCAGTAGAACAACTAGAACTTGACTCACTCCTTGTCCCACTCCGAAGGGGGTAGTTTAACATTTTCTCATAAAACTAACCACATGCCTATAATACAACTGGGGGAGATAAATTGCTTGCCATGTAAGAATTGAGACCTGAGTCTAATCCCTAGTACCCACGGGAAAAACATGGTTGTAACCATAGAGCTGGGAAGTAGAGACAAGCAGCTGCCTGGAAGCAAGCCCAGGTCCCAGAGATCCTATTCAAACCATGAGATGGGCAGCTCCTGATGAATGACACCCAACATTCATCTCTGCCATCCACATGCAGCAGCCCATACACAGGAACATACACCCCACACAGATGCACACAAAAACAAGACACATACACAAATAATAACACAATATAGGAATGTCCTTTCAAAGTATTTTACCAAATAAATTAAAACACATAAAAAGTCCTAAATATGGATATATACAGTAGTTTTAATCACAAATGTTAAATTTGGAAGCAGTTGAGGTACATCAATAAGTGTGTGGATAATTGATAATTGAAATAAAAATATAGAATGGATTATTCAGCACTAAAAAAGAAATTAACTACCAATCATAATCATGTTAGTATAGGAAAATAGTCCATCTGAAAAGGCTTGCATACTGCGCAATTCTGAGGACTTTCTGGGAAAGTAAAAATCAGATAAACATTCAAAATGAACAGTGCTGACCCAAAGCCACATCATATTCCATCAAATCATCACTCTTGTCATTTACATCTAAGCTTTATTGCCTTCCTATGTGTAGGATCCTATACCATGCACACTACTTTAAAGACCACAATGAATGAGCAACTTGCCAAGTACTGATGGCATGGCCCACTGCTGCATGACTAGCTCATCAAATGCATGGTGATATATGCAAAGTTCCTTTGCAAAGGAGTTGTTTTCTCTTTTTTTAAAATCAATGAAACTACATCACAGGCAAGACACAGACCTATCCAAAGATAACATTCAAAAAGAACATCATTCTTTAACGGATAAGAGGCCACAATTGAAAGATGGAAACAAAACAGAAGTTGTATCTCTTCTGATTTGGGGATAAAAGAAATCCAGATAGAAATACTGTTTTAGGCTCACAAAATTTGTCGTAGCACACACAAAACAATCTCATTCAAAAATAAACTTTAAAATGATTTTATTAGTAATTGCAGAAGCATACAATAGAGTTACATGTTTATAAACATTTCTACAAAAATTATTCTTTAAAAACTTTTGACAAAACATTAAAATATGATTTACTATAAGGAATAAAACTCAGCACATTAAAAAACCATTATTTCCTTAGGAGGCAGAGGCAGATGGATCTAAGTTCAAGGCCAGCCTGGTCTATAGATCAAGTTCCAGAACAGCCAGGGCTACCCAGAGAAACCTTGTCTCAAAAAAACCAGAATAAATAAATAATAGCCACATTATTTTTCTTCCCAAATCATTTATTAAACCCAGTACTCTATTGAATAGGTAGGGCTATTTAAAATGACAATCAGTCAGTCTCCCCCTCTCCCACACACACATATGGATGAACTTTCTCTAGAATGTTGGATGACAGGGCTGTTCTCCTGGGAAAAAGAACTGAAGTCATGAGTGCTAATTAAGAGCATGAGATTCAACTGCATACTTGAGTTTTTCTCTTTACTGTATTTCAAAGAGAAGAGAAAAAACAGAAACAAGGGTGAGAAAGGAAAGGGGAAGAGAGATACGGATTTGGGTGGAACAGGAAGCATTCTACCACAGGAGAGAATGTGCAGCAAACTCACACAGGAAAGCCGGGTAGGCATCTGATCTCCTGAGCTGCCAGGTCCACTCTAGTAAGTCACCAAGGACAGCAAAGGACAAGTGAATTACCTGCTCTCAGAAGCCAGACTCAGAGCTAGCTTTACAAGCATGAAGGAGCTTCCTCAAGCAGCCTCCTCAAGATTATAAAAGCAGGCTTCTGCTGCTATTTCCAGTGTCTTTTGTATCCAAGGGCAAAACATATCAGAGAGAGAAGGAGAATGACAACAGCTGTTTTTATTTTCTATAGTACTCTCGATGCTAAAGGGAATGTCTGTAAATGTGATCAGGTAACGGAGCATTCTTCACAGCATTCTAACAAGCAAGACTACCACCATTGAGTCCCTGTGCCAATTAATTTAAAAGAGGGGTGCTAAAACATGTTTCTTGATATTTTCATGGTACTGAATATAAAATCACTCCACTGCTATTTTCCTAGGAATACACAATTTAATTGGTTGGTCCTGCTTTTTAAAAACACAACACAACACAACACAACCCTCCGCTGTTCTATCTTGTTACTATGAGGGTGTTCTGAGGCTGACCAAATGAGTGTATAACTTAGTGAAGGTTCCTTTTTTCCCCTACTCTGGGAATAATAAATAATAAATAAGTCCAGTCATGGGAGAAGTAAAAAATATCTCATGGGTAGAAAAACTAAAACTCACTGTTAAAAAGAAACAAAATCCCTTTCCTTTCAGAGCTCAACAGTCTGAACTTGTAGACATGGCAATGGCAGACAGCTGTTAAAACTGGGGAAGAGGGAGGAGAAAGAAGGCATGTGAGGAAGAAAAAACTGGAAGCTGGAGGAAGGGACAAAGAGCTACCAGTTTCAAACAGATAAAGGTTTCTGTTACCATGAAGTACTGAAATACTATGAAATGTGGTAAGATGCATTCATCCAAACCACTTTATTCTATACACTGGCTTCTCAGTTAAAAAGTTAAGTGAAATGTAATTTAACCATACATGAGCTGCTGTCATAGACTAAACCAAGCAAAGCGTCTTTTAAGTAAGAAAGTAGCAACAGCTTAAATACTACATATTTATCTGTATTCCTATAACTGAAAATATTAGAATAGCATACATTTTGAAAAATTAAAAAAACAAAACTGTTATCTAGGCATTTCAGCACGTGGCAAGAGAAGCTAGGCAGACCACAAAGAGAGGCCAGCTGGGTTCACAGAGTGAATGGGAGCCTCAAAATAGTGAGAACAAACAATAGCAACAAATGGCAGCGAAAGAAGCCCACCTGTGAACTGTGTAAATACCTCACTCCACTGTCCTGTAGATGCAGGTACAAACTCCACATACAATACCTTACTTAAATTTCAGCCTCAATTAAATTAGTACCAACAAGTGGTTCACATTTAAAGCTTCAGTACTTTGAAGGCTTACTTAGATTTCATTTTTGCTAATCAGCAGTCTTCATATATACAAATAATAAACATGGTAAGAAATCTGCAAACACCATTCAATACTGCCTCTAACAAAACAAAACAAAACACTACTTTGGAATAAACCCAAGGAAGCAAAAGAGTCCAAAACAAAACCTTAAAAAACCGAAGAAATCAAAAGATAGCATTAGAAGATGAAAAGGTCACCCACATAGGCTGGAAGAAATTGTGAAAATGACCATACTACCATATACTACCAGAAATGATTTATAAATTCAGTGCAATAAGCCCAGTGCAATTTCCATCAAAACTCATTAACAGAAATAGAAATTCTCTTATCTCTCTTGATCTTAAGACCCAGACAGTCATTAATCCTGAGCAAAAATGATTATCCTACAAGTGTCACCACATCTCACTTCAAGTATACTCCAAAGCCACAAACACAAGCCAACAAGGTGTTGCATAAAGACAGACACGATCAATGGGCCAGAGAAGAGGACTCAGTAGAACCGGTGCAACCACTGCCACGTTGTCTTTCACAAAGATGCTAACTAAACACCAGAGAAAAGACAGTATCAACAATGGGTATCTCAATGCAGAGTGAAATGAGACTGCTCTCTCTCCAAGATCCCCACATAAGATGGAAAACTATGACGCTGATGAAAGCACAAGTTAAGATGGTCCTAAATAGGAAGACTACACTTGCTCAGGAAATAATGAAATGCAGCAAATGGGTCGCAAGACACCAAAAAGCTTCTGCACAGCAAAGCAAGAAGTTAAGTGAGTGAAGAGACAGCCTTACATACAGAACAGGAGAAAATCTTGGCTGGCTATACATTTGACAGAGGACTAATAGAATATACAAAGAACTCAAAAAACTAAACAAAAATATCAACCCAATCAATAAACAATAATGAGGGCAAGGAGACAGCTCAACTGGTTCAGCAGATGCCTTGCAAGCAGGACTTGAGCTTGAGCCCCAAAAGCCACATTTTAAATAAAATTAAGTAAAATAAAATAAACACACTAACATGCAAAATAAATAAATAAATTTTAAAAGCCCAGGACAAAGAGAGGTGAAGATGCAAATCTCTGGGGTTCACTGGCCACCCTAGCTTTGTGGACAGGTTCCAGGCAATGAGAGACTCTGTCTAAACAGGAAACAAAATAAGGTGAAGAGCAGCTAAGGAGTGACACCAAGGTTAGTTGGCATGTTCATGCGTCAGCACACACCCACACTTTTGCCCGTGCACAAATATGCACATAAGAAATAGGCCCCTGAGCTGGGAATGATGGCTCAGGAGACAGAGGCAGGCAGATCTCTGAGAGTCTGAGACCAGCCCTACCTCAAAAAGAAAGAAGAAATGGGGCTGGGGGAGAAGGAAGGAAAAGGGGTTAGAGGAAGAGATGAGTTTGTTGGTTTTGTTTGTTTTGTTTCCTTTTCCAGACAGGGTTTGAGATAAGCTTCTGAAACCAAAGGAATTCTCATGTAAATGGGCAATAAACAAATGAAAAGGTGTTCAGCCACACTGGGTGGCAGAAAGATGGATTAAAGCTCCAGTGAGATTCTTTCTTTCTTGCCTGTCTGGATGGCAGTCACAAGGAAAACAACAAGCAAACTAAGCAACAACTGGAGTGGAACCCATGCCTGCACTCAAATGAGGCGGAGACTAGAGGGCCAGCTGAAGGTTTGAGGTCAGCCTCATATGCACACTTCCAGGCCAATTAGCCTCAGGTAGCAAGAAGATGTTTAAAAAGGCCCAAACCAAACAAAACAATAAAAAATACCAGAAGAAAAAGAAACAAATCAGCAACAAAAGTTGTCAAGAGAACGGGTATAAGAAGGACCCTGAAGTGCCTCGGTAATGTGAAGTATCCCATTCACTATGGAGAGCAGTAAATCCTTAAGAAATAAAAACAGATCTACTGTATGCCACAGCTATGCTACTTCCAGGAGTTTCCTCAAAGAACTCTAATGCACATATCACAGACAAGATTTACTGTGGCACTTCTCACAAATGCTCAAATGTGGAATCAATTTAGGTGCCCAACAAGAGAGAGACAGATAAAAAGATATGTGGCATAAAACACAACTGATTTTTTTCTAAACCATAAAGAATCAAGTTACAGATACAGAGACCCACAGCCAAACATCAGGTGGAACTCAGGGAATCTTGTGAAAGAGGGGTGAAAGGATTGAAGGACATTACAAGAAAATCTACAGAATCAACTAACCTGGGCCCATAGGGGCTCACAGAGACTGAACCACCCAAAGAACATGCATGGGAAGAACCTCGCTGCCTACATGTATGTAACAGATTTGAGTCTTGGTCTTCATGTGGGTCTCCTAACAACTGGAGCAGGGGCTGTCTCTGACTCTGTTGCCTGCCTTTGGACCATTTTCCCTAAGTGGGCAGCTTTGTCTAGGCTTAACAGGAGAAGATGCCCCTAAGCCTACTGTAACTTGAAATGTGAAAGAAGGTTTCCTCTTCTCTGAGAAGAAAGGACCAGAGAGAGGGAGAAGGGGAAGGGACGAGAGGGAGGGAGGGGAAGGGAGGAGAAGGAGGGAGGAAGGGAAGAGAGGGAGGGAGGGGAAATTTCTATTAGGATGTAAAGGAAAAAAAATATATAACAATAATTTTAAAAATGAAGTTACATCCTTTATAGAAAAACAGATCAGAGTAAATCATGTTAAGAGAATTCAGTCACAAAAAAGATTTTTTTTTAAAAAACTGTTCTTAGTTTATAGATTTTATATAGATTATAGTTTATGGATTTTAAATAGATAAAATCACATATGTACATATATTTATATAAAATATATAAAGTAGAATCAACTGCCTGTGAGGGAAAAGGAAAGATATATATTATTCTGGACTGTTTTTCAGAAGTTATTAGAATTAGACACTTAACATTGCTAACACCACATTTAGCCTCCAGCTAAGTTTCTTTAAGGACATTTTCCTATTTTTAATAAATGTTATCTAATATTTCACATAGAAAGAATTTAATGTTCAGAAAATGAGCTAACTCTGTAGATAGGTTTTAAAATTCACATGTGGTTCTTACCAGAGCTTTGATTTCCCATAATGGGAAACTTTCAAATGTCAAAAATTTACGTATGAATTTTTTAATAAATCAAGTAGATGTTTGGATAATATGCCTGAAAAGTAACAAGCTGTTTTTCTACTAGCACAAGTTTATGTACAAAGAAGCAATGAGTTTACCAAATTATAGGCTTATTGCAATGTGTCAATGTGGGATTCTGAAGAAAGGGTGGGTAGGCATGTTTTTAAAAGTAGTTTGACATGCCCCAGAAGAAAAGCAGGTTTCTTCCTTTAATAAAATTCAACTGTTTTCTCCTAAATTGTATTATCTAGCTCATCTTTAATCATTTCTACAAAAAAACCTCAAAGTCAAGAAATATCCTGTCATATATTCAAAAGCACACAGTAGAATCTCAAAGGGTCAAAAGGCAAATAAAAACAGCTATTCAATATTCTCTTGTATTTCTAATGAAAGACAGACAGATAACAGCTCTAACACAACCAGGAAAACCAATTAAAATTTTTTTTCAATGTTCTCATGGTTAAATTTGTGTTACCTTCTAAGGATGGTTCTATAAATAGAATTTACTTAAATTTCATCTATGTTCTCAACTGTAAAACAAAATCAATATAGTATATATGAGACATATATAATAAATTTTACATAGTAAAAAAATCTATTAACTATTTACCCAACATAAATACAAACCATCTACATATTCTTTCAATCACTATAAAAATCAGCATTCTAATATTTAAAGGTACTATCAAAGAACTGTAAACAATGCTAAACAGACAAAGGCAATAACAAAAATATCCAGATATAATAATACATATAAAACTTACAATTGACTCAGTACCCCTCTTCTGTTCTTTTTGGAACCTACAGTATTTTAAAGATTTATTTTTAATTCTATATGTATAAATATCTGCCTGCATATCTGTAATCTACCACATGCATGTGTGATGTGCATGAAGGCCAGAAGAGGGATCCAGTTATAGGCAGTTGTGAGTTATCACATGGGTGCTGGGATCTAAGCCAGGTCCTCTATGAGATCAGCCAGCGATCACATCCTCTATATCCCCTTCAATGGCCTTTAAATTCAATGTAGAGCTTACTAGATTTCTAAAATCTGTATTCCTTTATCCTTAATAAGCTCATCGAAAGTCTCACTAAGGTCACAGAATAAAGTTTGTAAAATCTGTTTACGAACTAAACTTACCATAACAGTTGCTGCACAAGGCTAGGCCTGGCCTTCGATTATAGAAAAACAGCAGTGATGTGAACACTGGACCCAATTGCCACCTACTGTCTGAATGTGACTAGACTGAGTTCCTTGTTCTACTTCATTTCTACCAAATCTTCTACTTTGTCCATACTTAAAATCACAAAATACCTTTTTAAAAGCGCATGTAGAAAGATTTCTAGAGTTCTAAATTTGAGTCTTTCTTATTATAAGTTAAAGATAGACTCAGAGATAAGGATTCAAAGATAGAGGCTTGTGTGTAAATGTCCATAAAGGAATGGAAGTGGAGAAGGGAGGGGGGGCCGAGGCAGGCAGAGAGAGAGAGAGAGAGAGAGAGAGAGAGAGAGAGAGGAGGGGCAGAGAGACAGAGAGAGACAGAGAAAGACAGAGAGAGGGAAAGACACAGAGACACAGAGACACTGAATTGCTGTGAACAATGAGGACTAGTCCTCTTCTGGGAACTCTACAAGACAGCATGGAACATACCTCCAATACCATCCAGAAAAACAGAAAGACTGGAATCATCACCCATCAGTCCCCACCCACCTCTGGCTAAGAGCTGCTCCCCAGACACTATTTTCCCATCACCTTTAATAAGTTCTGTAAATAGCTCAGAAACACCAAGGTAGAGCCACGGGCACTTGCAGAACACTTTATTAAAGACTAGACTGTATGAGAGTTAGGCATCTGCCATCAAAACTCACTAAGACTCATACACAAAATTTTTGTCATCATCCTATATTACATAAAAATGATATTGTTGGGCTGGAGCAATGGCTTAGCAGTTAAGAGCACTGGCTGTTCTTCCAGAGGCCCTGGGTTCAATTCCCAGCAACCACATGGCAGCTTACAACTGTCTTTAACTGCTGTTCTAGGGGTTCTGACACCCTTACAAAGACATATATGAAGTCAAAATACCAATGTACATAAAATAATACATTATTTTTAAAAATTGGTATTGTTGTATGTAAACACTAGAACAGAATTCCAAAATGGTAAAGTAATTCCCTAATAAGAGAATATAAATATGTGTAGCTATTTGAGCTCACAAAAAGGAATCTACTTTTATAAGTTAAGGCATTTCTATAAATGATTTTCATCAAATCTGAAAAACTCCTTACTTTCTAAATCCAACAGCTTACAACAAATAGCCACTGCTAAAAACAAACTATGGAATATGGTATAGTACTCAAAATAAACAGGCCTAAAGAACCAAAACCAGGCTCTTGTCTTAGCTGTGTTGTGGGAAGAGATGCTCAATAGCTAATGTCCAAGACACCAAAGCAGGTCCCCACAAAGCTGAAGTGGACTCCCACTACTGCAGTGTCCTTCCACTGCACACACACCTGGCAGACACTGGGCATGTAGCCAAAGCCACTGTAATTAACTTCCAAAGTTTCCCAACACCATGAAATACGGACAAACACCTATGGGATATTGCTTCAAAGCAAATCAAGCAGGGCATCTAATTATCACTTAATCCCATTTAGAATTCCATATGCTTTCTACCCTCATGGCTTAGTTCAAAGCTTGACTTCAATAGTTAAACCCAAAAATTGGAAAAAGCTTCCAATTAAAAGGTTTATACCATTCTAGATTATAAAAAACACTTTATTATATTGATTTTTTTCTCCATCCTTCAAATTTCAATTCACTAAAATTGAACGAGCAACAACTGAATGTCTATTTTGGCCTATATTCAAATAAATTTCAAATAAAAAATCTTAAAAAGAATTCCATCTATAAAAAATTAAGCTTAAAATACATCTATCAAAACTGATTTCACAGTTTTTAAGTACTTTGCCTTAAAACATAAAATTCAATCAATATATTCTACTTTGTTTTTATTTTTTTTCTTAGTTTTTATTATTTAAACATATAACACCATACTGAGTTCAGGAATAAAGAATAAAAGTGAATAAATTTTGAATATTTTTCAGAATTTTATGTTGGCAGATTTAAAGATCAGAACTCAGATCCTGCTTATATGGTTGAATATCGGTCGCTGGCTTTAACTGCTTTTTAATAATGGCACTGATGTTCTCTTTGGTTTCACTATTTGGATGACAGAGATAATATACACAATCATATCAAAGTTATAAACTAAACTTTGCACCTGAACATAACTTATTAACCAAAAAAAACTATAAATGCATTCTATTATGGCTTTCAAAATCAGAAGAACTGGTTCAAGAATTTCTTCCTACTATTTTGTAAGGTGACAAACCCTACTAACATTAAAAATGGGTGTAGGGGATACCCAGGAAGGAAAGAAAAATAGAGAAACAATAGACAAACCAGTCTGAAATCACCAGTGAACCCTGAAATAAATGGTATTAGAAACATCAGCCTCCTCACATAGTACTAAGAATTCAGATACTGCTAAGCAAACAGACTTCACCCATACCAATATTAAAAAGGCTAAGGTCTCAGGTAACAGCACTACTTGGGGACAGTCTCTAGTGATAGTATGGCATGCAATGAGATCCTATCTACAGGTATATGTTGGCCATAATAGGAAAATAGCAGTCTGCCAGCTGCTGCTACTCCCATAATACTTTGGCACTGTAAAACTCTTTCAGTTGAGTACACTTTCTTTTCACTGATATGGTTGTTCTTCAGTTTGAAGAAGTGCTTGTTTAGGAAAGCAGCCATTTTTTAAAACAAGCAAGCAAACAAACAACTTCAATTTGTATTAGGAATTGGTAAAATTTTGCTCTGTACTGACATCTTTACATTTAAAGAATTAGTCTAAGGTTCTAAGCATCATTTTAACAATTTGCAATCTATTAAAAATTAATGTTGTTTAAAAGCATTCTGATTTGAAATATAAATGAAGTTACATTTAATTATAGTAATTCCCATTTTTTGTCCCTATAAATGTATGTATATACACACACAATTATTCATAGAACATTTCAGTTGGTATCACTGCTACTTTGAGAACCACTGATCTATTGTTCGCATATTTCTAGTGACTTGATGAGAACATAGTCAATAGCCAATTTTTATCACCAGAAATTTTCATATATCCCAGTTCACACACACCAGAAACTTACACTCCTTACTCCTCTTTTTTGGAGATAGAGTCTCACTACATAGCCCTGGCTAGACTGGAACTTGCTACCCCAAACTGGCTTATAATTCACAAAGACCCAGTTGTCTCGGCCTCCCACAGGCTGGGACTAAAGCCAAACAAACAAAACAAAACAACAACAACAACAACAAAAAAAGCAAAAAGAAAAAAAACCCACCTTAGACTTATTTCTACAGAACAATTCTATTCCTCTTGAGTGGCAGTCACACAAATATTCCAAGACTACTTCTTAAATTTACTCTCTTCAAAAATAAATGCCATCTATTTCCATCGACCACCTCATGTTACACATAGGCCTTTCTGTTTCTCTTATTGTGTAAATTTTCAGACTTAATGCAATGATGTACAATTTCCAGTCTAAACAGCACTATGTATGTGAGTTACTAAGGCTCCTCAGTATAGTTTCTAATGACAGTAGTTATTTTTGAAAACTATGAACATTTTGAAAATGCCTAGGTCTTTAGAGCTGACAGTACCACCTGACAAGTGTTCTGTGACCCTCACTGACAAAGCAGTAGTACAACTAAAGTTATGTGAATTAGAATTTTCAGCTGGGTAGTGATGGCCCACACTTTCAATCACAGCACTCAGGAGGCAGAGGCAGCCAGATCTACAAAGCAAGTTCTAGGACAGCCAGGGGGGTTATTTAAAAACAAAACAAAACAAAACAAAACAAAACACCAACAAAAAAACCTTGCCTCAAAAATGAAACAAAAACAAAATCTCTCCTTTATTCTGAGTTTATTACAGGTCACTATTTCATTAAAATGAGAGTAACATAAAAGGGGACCTTCTCAAGTCTTTACATGGCAAAAGCCAACAGATCATGTTAAACATGTCTTGTGTCCTGAAATACTCACGCAAATCTGTTCACCTGTGACAGGCCTGGGGATGCATACCTGTAATCCCAACACCAGGGAGGTTGAGAGCAGCCTTGGTTACACAGCAAGCCAAACAACTCATTACTTCCACTCCTGATTAGTTTACAGCAACAAAGAAAACGCAATGAACTTCATTCAGCAAATACAAGGACTTCAAGGTCAAATACAAGGACAATAATCTCCAAGAGTTCCAAATTTTCCCTTCTTCCCACTTACCTTTGTAAACATTTAGTAAGAAATCCAGCTACTAACACCACATCAAACTAAGAAGATTCTCATGGCAGGAACATACAGCCACCTGTTGCAAACTATTGCTAAATTACTGGGCAACTCTGAACTACAAATGAATTATAACACCTAGGATAAGAAGCATTAAATTATGGTCTTCAGGCCAATTGCAGCATTCCATCTTAGTATAAATTAAATTTTTATTAAACATATAGACATGTGTTTGTTACATGTTGTCTATGGCTGTTTTTGTATTACAATGGCAAAGGAGAAGAGTTCAGATCAGAGACTACTGTAAGCATATAAAGTCCAAAATAATTAACTGGACCCTCACAGAAAACATTTGCCAACCCCTAATCTAGGGGAATGAACTATATGCTTCCAAAACAATGATAACTATAATAATAGTCACTGACTAGAGCTCAGGAAATCTATCCATGCTGTAATAGATAAATAGTCCAATAGGCATTGGACTATCTCGCTGCTGCTTTACTCTTACAAGGACTCGTTGCTTCCAGGACAGAGTACTCACTTACCTGCTCATTTAACTTGTCTCTAGAGGAACATTTCTTAAGAACTTGACTACTGGGAAAGTAGGGGACTCCATGATTATGCATTTTTGTGCAATGTAAGGTAAACAAAAGGTTGCTGAAAATAATTCAAAAATTTTAACAAAAAAAAATGTATTATAGAACCTCACAGTAATTTCTTTCACATTTTATATTTGAAATACAAAACTGTTAAAGGCACTTAAAATAGGAAGGCTAAGTCCAATAATTTAGATGATACCTTCATTTAATAAAGTGAGCTAATTTCCACTTTCTCTGAAATAACAACTTTTTCACTTTGATTTTCATATGTAGTTAAAATAAAAAAATATCTAAACTAATCACGTACCAATTTAACATGTGAAGCCAAAATCTATTACGAACTAAAGTTGCAAGGAGGTCAACAGCACACTGCACAGATGAGGACACTTCAACACCGTGTGGAAAACACCAGTTCAGAGACTGGTTAGCTAGGGGCAGAGACAGAAGGAGCATTGGACAACACTGCCAGTTTACAACTGTTTCTACTCCAACACAAGTAATCTAAAAAGAAAGGGCAAGCTGAGGTTGGGTTACTCCAGGTTTAAGAGAGTACTGCAAGCTAGACATACAGCACTGCATGCCTGCAATCCCAGCACTTGGGAAGCTGAGGCAGGAGGATCATTCATGAGTTTTAGACCATCCTGGGCTACACAAAGTTTCATGCCAGTATGGTCTACACAGGCAAATGATGTCTCAAACAAACAAAAATGTGCAGTATAACACACTCCTAGGACCAGATGTCTCTTTAATGTTGTTTTTCAAAAAACTATTCTAAATTTATAGAAAACAATAAATGATTAATTGAAAGAAAGTCTTTAAAAAAGAAACAATTACTTCCTTAACAATTTCTCTAAAAATTAAAAGAAATGATGCTGATGAGGGGTGCTGTTAATTTGATACAATCTATTGAAAATGTAATTTGGCATATTTTTAAAGGGCCTACAAAATTATCATGTAAACCATTTATTTCATTTTCATGACTATATCCTAGAGATGGGTCTAATTTACATAGAATGTCCATACCATTATAAAATTATGGAAGATTAGAAACAGCCTAACATCCAAAGAGAGAACTATTTTCATTCAGTACAGCATATTATGCAGCCATTTTTAAAATAGTGTTGATAACAGGGCACAACGCAAATGTATGAGCACTATAATCTCAATTCTGTTATTGCACACACACAAACACATACACACTCATAAAAAACACAAGGACTACAAGTAAACACAGAAAAACATTTAACAGTGTTATCTCTGGGGTAGCGAGACTGTAGATAATGGATTTTTCTTCTGACTTTTCAGTATTTTCAAATTTTATACTCAGAAAACATTATTTTAAAAATTCACTATTGTCGATTCAGAAATGTTTATAATCTGTATTAAACAAGAAATATTTATAGTACTCAAAAGCATATCTAAATAATGGAAAATAAAACACTGATGTATAAGAGTATATTCCCTAGATGTATAAGTAGGTAAATTTTAAATCTAAAGGTAATATTATTTTCTCCCACTCTTGAGAATAGAAAATTGATATTTAAAAAGTAAGAAATGTAAATCTCCAAAAGAAACCCAGTGCAAGGCATCTAAAGCTTGTGCTACTTGGGTATAACCCTGAAGACATAAACAGTCTCCAATGTTATATAAACACCCAGTGTGATATTAGAATAGGTATAATGAACAACATGCATGATGGCTTAATGAGTTAATTAATACTCTTCTCCCCCAAAATAACTAGATAAATCTATGATAAAGAAATACAACACCATACCATTATTTTAGTTGGAAGAGCCGCACCAAAAATCATGCCCTCCCCAAAAAATTTCTGCAGGACTCCCAGAAGTCCAGTAGGCTTGTTACTATCATTGTTAATGATTTCTTGCTAAAAATTCAAGTAAAAGAGTTAAAGCAGTAAAAAACAAAAACAAAAACCATAGTGGTGAATGGTCTGCAATGACTTGAAACACAACTAATGACACTCTTCAATGTCTTCATTTGCAGACTATCAAACACAGTAATTGAAGTAAAGGACTAAATCTATTTGTTTTTAAAGCATTCTAGAATTTATATTGTACTACAATATAATAATGACATGAGGGTATGTCACACACAAAAGTGCAATGACTGTAGTTCTGAACGTTAACTTTAAAATTATATGACTATAATTTCTGTGATTTAAAAAAATCACATAAATGTAAAAATAAAATACATTCTAACATTATCACATAGAAGCTGAGGCTTGCCATTTTAACAAAAATTCTGAGATAGAATTAATAAAAAACAATTTCCATTTATACCACAAAGCAATAAGTTTAAATCAGACTATTTTGAGTTGTGTAGCCCTTTATTAGCAACTAAAATAGAAGGTATCTGTTGTACAGCATGAGTAGTAATTGTCTGTAACTGGAGGTTTCTTATATTCTAATACACATCATTTATAAATGCAATTTCTTTTATTAAAAAGCTCCACCCTTTGTCTGTGTACAATTTGCAAAACTATTCTGAAAGCGGAATATATGTGCATGAGTCTGCAAAGAGTGCAAATTTCAGATATGCTAAATGCTTTGCAAGTCACTGTGTGCCAATTGGGCAAATAGTTTGATTCCAGCCTTCCTTCCACTGCCCAAACTAGAAAGCATTTTTAAAATGAGTTGAAATTAAGGAGGACTACACCTACTAGAAAAGAAGAAGAGAGTTCTATGAGTCTGAGGTTTCAGAACCCCCCCCACACCAGAACCAACATCTCGGTAGAGGCTAGGCTGGACCCTGGACAGAGTACGAGTCTGTGCAGGTGGCGTCCCTGAGGATCGGAGCTTCAGTGGACCGTGAGGGCTCCAGCTGCGTAACTGACTGAACTGTCTTGCCAGCTTCTACACTGGCTCGACTGGGCATAATTCAAAAAGGAAAAGCTCATATTCATTCCATTCTTCTGAAGCTCTGTGATAGCCTAAAAAAAGAAAAAGTTGATTATGACAGACATCATAAAAAACCAGATCATTGCAAATGTCAGGAGGTTTGCCAATCAACTTGAAATGTATATTTAACTCACAAGTATAAAAGGTATACTCTAATTTTTAGACTTTAACTGTGTGCTGGTTCATAATTTCTTTCATTAAAAAAAAGCTCTATTTGATTCAATTCGGACTTTAGGAAATAAGTGCAGCTTATTCTAATATAAGTTCCAAAAATTAATTTAGGTCCCTGATAAACTTTTCCTTCAAACAATCTTAACTCCTGTAACAAGATAAAAAGGGCTTGCTAAACATCCATAATACACAACTGTCAAATCATGGCTTAAAAAAAAAAAAAGGCCTTCAAACTCCTTGTTTTGACCATTGTCTGTTCTTTCCTAGGCCTTTCCAAACAAATCAAACAAGCCCACTGTGTGATCTTCCCAAGCACATATTTCCTCATTCTTCTTAAAGAATTTCATATTTTAAGAGAAAATTCATGCTTATTATTAGAAGGTAAACAAATATAATTTAGGTTTCTAAATTCCAACTAAACCAAAACGTCACTCTTGACACACTTTGTTTTGTTTGGGGTTGTTTGAGACAGGGTCTCAATTATGTAACTCTGGCTGTCCTAGAAATCACTCTGTAGACTGGCCTCAAATCACAGAGACCCACCCACCTCTGCTGGGATTAAAAGTCTGGCTTCTTCTAACATTCTTTAAAATTGTTTAAAAGAGGGAAAAAAATACAATCTATCTTGCATTATTAAACCACAAAGACCGTCCA
Source organism: Montemys delectorum (assembly GCA_019843815.1). Lineage (NCBI taxonomy): Eukaryota > Metazoa > Chordata > Mammalia > Rodentia > Muridae > Montemys > Montemys delectorum. The sequence continues at coordinate 10,653 of JADRCD010224925.1, read as the reverse complement.
TTTAATTTCTGATAGTGACTAAAACATTTATGTGTATATGTATCCAAGTCTGCCCACATACACACACATACAAACATACACACATACACATACACACATACAAACACACACACACACATACAAACACACACACACATACACACATCAATCTTCTGAAAAAGAAAAGCATATCAGAGTTGACAAAGTCAAGAGAAGATACGCCTCTCTTCTAAATAACTGTGTTATGTTAAAAGGTACCAGAAACTGATGCTATGTACACAAAGCCAATGATGTTATCAGTGTACTGCAATCATAACAGCTTAGATATTTTGAAATAAGACAGCATTAGATGTTAAACATCAGGCCTGCTGAGAGTACTCACATTTAATAACACCCCAATGGGATGTCTTCCACATATAGTATTATGATATTTCTTCAAATAATTGCTAAAAGATACAGGATCTAATTGTTCTATAATACTCATACCCTATAAAAAAAAGAAGATAAAATTTATTATTTGTTATATTTTAAATTTAATTTCTCTATTACACATAGAAAAACTTACTAATCAAAAACACAAAATCATTCATGAAATGTAATTTCATAATAGTTAACTACAGTTAGAAAAAATTCCAGGTTGTTTCCTAAGTTTAGATGCTTATAAGCCATATATTTACAGTTGACATTTACTCTACAACACATTTCAGAATATTATATTTTCCTTAAAGAATAATTACAAAAGTAAATCTGTGAAAGTTTACATAAAAAAAATCTAAAACTAAATTTGATGAATAACTGTTTATAGCTATTAGTCTGAATTATAACTGTGTAAGACTTTAAATGCTCAGTGGTTATCTAGGTCTCTGATAAGAAAATACAACAAACTAAGAAAATACTTAATATAGTTTATTTCAAAACTCATGAGACTGATGATGAGTTTAATAACAGTTCTTATATGAACCATTTATAAGAAGGACAGTTTTTCACTCTATTTTAAACTAGTGTCTTTGAAGATTCAAAATAAGAAATTTTAGAGTACCACTAAACAAACCACCATGAATTGAACAATTGTTTATACTAAATTTTGCAGTCTCCAAAAGCACTTACATATTTTAATTGTTTTATCTTATTTATTTGTGTGTGTATGCACATACACACACAAGAGACTGAAGCCATTCACTCATGGGGACATTTGTGGGAATTAGTTCTCTCCTTCCACCATGTGGGTTCCAAGGACTGAACTTAAGTGGACAGCTTGGTTGTGAGCATTTTTACCCACTGAGTCATTTCACCAGCCCATATAACACATTTGGCGCGTGGGGGGGCTTATTTTTGGTTTTTCGAGACAGAGTTTCTCTGTGTAGCCCTGGCTGTCCTGGAACTCATTCTGTAGACCAGGCTGGCCTCGAACTCAGAAATCCACCTGCCTCTGTCTCCCAAGTGCTGGGATTAAAGATGTGCGCCACCACTGCCGGGCCATCTAACACATTTTTAACATTAAAACAGAGAAGCTTTATTCACTGAAGTAGACTAGTAAGTCACTGAAGCTATCTAATTTATTTACCCAGCCATATATTACTTTATCTAGATCAAGCCCTTTTTATATTTATAAATATATATTTATGTTCAATACACTAGATTAATGTCTTCTGGGAGTAATGTAAATGGTCCTTTCAGTGAACTTAATTGACAAATTCTACTTTACTGTCAAAGTCTGTCCATGTCTTTAACAGTTTAGGAGCACAGAATAATCGGATGAATAAATAATAAATAAATAAAAAAATAAAGTAATCTAGAATTAACATGTAAGTTTTATAGTAGAAGCTTCAAAACCTTAATTGTACAAGAAATTTGTTCAGAATACCCATGTTTCATAAACATTATCAATTCTAGAAAATATACCCAAGACATAAGAAAATGAGTATAAAATCACTTTGCTTATACATTAATTAGCCAATCTATAACTAGTTTTTAATGCTACATTGGTTTTCTCCAGGGGCCTTTTTCAGGTCGATAACATTTGGTACAAGCTTAAATATTTAAAAATTAAGCCTAAAATATGCAATATGATGCAAAGAAACAATGTAATGCTAAACCAGTATGTGATAATAGTAAGATGGAATTGTAACTCTCATCTAGAAACATGGATGTCAAGACATAACTTTCCTATGCATGAAATGGGGCATAAAAAGTTTCTTACACAAAGTTCTGTCTGAATAATTATTGGCTTTATCAAAGAATAACAAGAACTACACTCATGATTCCCCGCACATCCACATAACTACAACTGCTGTACACATTATGACAAGTTTAATGCTCCTAAATGAAGGCTAGGACAGTTAACTATACATAGAATCTACTTAGTAATAAATTCTAGGATGAGAAATTCCCACATACATTTTAGTTATAAAATCTCCAAGCACAGCTGGAACAAGTATCATACTTATATATTGATAAGAATTCAAAGAGAAGAAAATTAATTACATTTAAAGCAAGGAATTCTAACTAAGTGGCAAAAAAGCCCTTAATGAAAAAATAAAAATATTACAAATGTGGAAAAAACACTACTAAATAAGGAGCTCAAAATAAAGATTAAACTTGTTAAATTATAAAGAGAAACTAAAAATACAAAATGAAAAAATGGAAATCAAGAGACAAAGTGCTAAAATTTAAATTATTTCAAGTGTATTAAGTGCCTACTAGATGAGAATTAATTCTGTTTCATTCAAACCTCTGAAAAACATGTTTTAATGCATGTCTTTATAAAGAGAAGGTGGAGGAGATAGGGGCTTTTCTCATGAGTGAACCTCTTCAACTCAGAAAATTTACAAAATACATAAACAAAAGCATGAGGATAAAATTATTAATGGAACACCCACTGACCAATACAGAATACTGGCAAACATATCACATATACTTGATAAGTGTAAAATTACTATTACCCAACTTCCAAGAGGACAAAAATGCTAGATCAATGCAATTACCAAAATTCCAAGATGATAGAACAACAAATTGCTTCCAAAATATGCTTAACTAACTTATCTATTCCTACCAACCCGAGGAGTTATGATTAGTTGAGTGTCCAGGCAACAGAAAGCTTCCTATGGCTTCATATAGTCAAAGCTTGATTATTTGCATCAAGCCAATATGCAATGCAACGAGCCAACAACTCATTTCAGCTTTTAAGTAAGAAAGACATATTATAAACACTCAATACTGATTTCAGCTTCAAGTAAGAGATACCATAAACACTAAAGCCTACCTATCTAGAGTATGGGAGTATTTCATAATTTAGCAGTTTTAGCTAGAAATCTGCAGAATATATGCTAAGTCCCTAATTTTGGGATTATGTATATTAAATTTATCATTTTGCTGACTCTCCAAGCAATGGCTAAAAACTGTGATGTCAAATCCCAAAAGGCCAATCTGAAACTGAACAGGAGATATTGAAAAAGCTGCAAATTCAAAGTCCTAGTAATTATCCTCCCATTTTTAAAACAAACAAAAATGTATCTATAGTAATCAGAATAGCTACTGTTACAACACAGAAGTAAATCTTACTGAAATAACACAAGTAACATGTTTTATAGGCATTTAAATAAGAAAAAGCATGCCTTCTTAAATAATGACCACATAATTAATAAGTACATCATCAAGTATTGGAACTGTAAATTCATTCATTTGAAGATAGTACTCATCAGGAAAAAGGAAATATCCTAGTTTCCTGAAAAGCAATCAAGATAAAAAAAAAATTAACAGTACAAATAATCCTATACCAAGAACAAATCAAAGCCTATCCAAAGGTATTAGTGTTAAAGCCAACACATTAATACGTGACTACATTACAGAGAGTGCTGTCAAGCCTACTAAAGAAGATAAGGCATAAACTCAAGAGAAAGAAGCCTGATTTTATAACAATTTCTCCTTTCAAAAGAGTAGGAAAAAGGAAAGCAGATGAAATTCAAATTGAATAAGGTGACTAAGTTAAGCTGCAATAGCATTTTTAGATTCTCCCTGAAAAATAATTTGCCAATATTAGTAATGAAATGTCCCAAAATTCACTTAATAAAAAAGGTATACCCAAAATTAGCATAATAAAAATGATACTACACACTATATATTGAAAATACATGTAAATATGGCTAATATTTTAAGCACTCAAAAATCTACAAGATTAATGTCTTAAAATATTTTCTGCTTACTAGTATAAAGACTAAAGCTAAAGGAAAAAAACAAAACAAAACACTGAAGTTATAAAATACTGTTCACCAAAGAAAGATAGTGTATAAAGTCATAGGGCTTTCAAACTGTAACCTTCCTACAGTTGGTTATCTTCCTAACCATAACAATTATATGTCATATTTTATTTTCCTATAAACATTTTTTTAGTATTTTTTTCAGTTTCTAAGTCATCCAGAGGTTCTTTTGCAATTCAAAAACAACTTAAGTTCTAACATTTAAACAGCAATACAAAAATTGTTCCAATATAAAAAAAAAAAAAAAACTTGACTAATTCAATAATTCTGAGCAGATACGCTCTAAACTCTTATAAAAGGCCTATTGAACTTTGAAAATCAGTATTTCTTACAGGTTGAGCACCCTTTATTTAAGATACTTGACAACAGAACGGGGTATTTTTTTTTTTTTTTGTAGATTTTTGAGTATTTATGTGTAAGTAAAATATTCTGGAGACAGCAGTGAAGTCCTAAACACAAAGTTCATTACTACTTGCCATGTGCTTCCCACATCGCATTGCCTCAGGTAACGTCACATAATAGTGTCAGTGTACCTCCTAACTGTTGCCAGCACATGTGTGCAGGTGTGCAATTTTCATTTGTGACATCATGTGAGACAACAAAGTTTTGGATTTGGAAGTATTTCAAACTTTAGATTTTAAGACCATGGATATTCAATTTCTAGTATATTCAGAATTATACTTTTATACACTTAAAAAGCCACATGAGTTTACTGAACTAATCAATATTTTATTCATATAGTCTAAAAATTAGCTTATAAATCAAATTAACAGCATGCTAGCAAAGACACATTTACGAATCTTTAAAAACTTCTATGCAGAATATATTTCACAAAATCACAGCTCCAACACACAACCACAAAAATTAACTCCAAGTCAAATGTTACTTTAAATATTAAACTCAGGCACAGTAACATAAAACAAATATTCTGTATTTGTTTTGAAGTTATATCCCATGCTATTTAAATAAAAGTTTCATGTAAGGTTTTAGTAATTTGACATTTAATGAAAATCTGGGGCAAACATAGAAGTCAGCCTGGGCTTCCTGGTCTACCACACACAGTTCAGTCTCTTAATTAACAAAATTTTCCTTTCTAAGCTAAACAGAAAAAGATCTAAGAGCCCTGCCCATGTTTTAGTCAACAGATAAAGGGAGGTTACCACAAACTCACCTATAGAGCTACAGCTAGAAAGATGCTGAAACTCTGAGACTGCAGACAGCTCTTCTCAGAGTCCTACATGTGACTTCAGGGTAAAGACGAGACTGTTTAACTACTACCACCACAGGCAGCCTAACCGTCGGTACAGCAAGAGTACATCTCTCTGAACTAATAAAGACAACCTGTTAGTGAAGAATTTTTGCTTACCAAAGTATCTTAATTTGATCCATTTTTTTCTGATTCTAATGTTACCATCCCATCTCTAAGTTAAAATCTTTTCCCTAAAACACTCCGAGTGGCCAGCTGTTTGAGACACCTGATCTTGTAGAATCTGCTTTCTATACAATGAACAAAGTGATCGTCAAAACCATGTAAGTTACATGGAACAGTCTATAGTTCACATGAACTTTTACTGTGAATTACACTAAACTAAGCAATAAAGAAATGGTAGGTCACAAAGCAAAAAGTACAAAATATAAAAATAAAGCTGGGCTGGGGGATACCAAGGGGGCCTCCACCCTCTCAGAGGAGAAGGGAAGGGGGGATGTGAGAGAGGTAAGTGCAGAAGGGGGGCAGTGATCGTGAAGTATAGTGAATACATTAAAAATGATAATAAAGCTGGGCAAGCTGACAGAATAACTGTTCATATGAAAACCATAAGAAAATAGGACATACATATTTTTGGTTGTTCCCAACACCAAGGTATTTTAAGGTTTAGTATGATCTAAGGATGCTGATAATAGAAAAATTCCATAACAAATAACTGTCCTCCGCCCATAAGACTTTTGACATGTGGCTTAAGAAGTCCTATTTCTGGGCTGGCGAGATGGCTCACTGGGTAAGAGCACTGACTGCTCTTCTGAAGGTCCTGAGTTCGGATCCCAGCAACCACATGATGGCTCACAACCACTCGTAATAAGATCTGACTCCCTCTTCTGGAGTGTCTGAAGACAGCTACAGTGAATTACGCCAGAGCGAGCGGGGCTGGAGCGAGCCGGGCTGGCAGAGGTCCTGAGTTCAATTCCCAGCAGTCACACTCATGATGGCTCAAGGCCATCTGTACAACTACAGTGTACTCATACACATAAAATAAATAAAATAATTCTTTAAAAAAAAGTCCTATTTCTAATTACCTGTACCATATCTATTGCATATAACAACAGAAAAAAATTTTTCATGGTTTTAATAAAGAATGGATTTCCTAGAAACTGTATCATCATCTAAAGGAGGAAAAATATTAGTTTCTTTTATTTACAAGTTTTATTTATTTACTAACAATTATTCACCTTTTGGGGCAAAAAAACCAAGTCACCCAGCAATGCCCTGTAGTAATTTCAGTAACAGCAGCAACAGCCATGTAAAAGTTTGTGTTTCCTGAGTCCTTCCTAGGCCCCAATGCAGCCCTGGTGAACCTGGACTCACTGGTGACTAAGCCTGCTGCACCAGCTCAGTCCCTCAATCCCTTCCTGGCACCAGGTGATGCTGCTCCAGGCCCTGTCAACTCCTTCCAGGTCAACCAGCCCCAGCCGCTGACACTGAACCAGGTTCGGGGGAGCCCTGTCCTGGGAAGCAGTACATCCTTTGGGTCTGGTCCAGGGCTGGAGACTGTGGCTCCCATGACCTCAGTAGCTCCACACTCAGCATTGGGGGCCAGTGGCTCCTCACTGACACCACTGGGCCCCACAGCAGTGAACATGGTAGGCAGTGTGGGTGTTCTCCCATCAGCAGGTCAGTCCACGGGCACAATAAACCCTTTCCTTCTCTAGTGCCCAGGTGGGGACTTGTCTAAGTGAACACCCAGAGTGCCGAGCCCAAGGACGTCCCAGTGGGGACTCGCTCTGATTTGTGTAGTGGCTGAGCGTATGGTGGTAGGGGTATTAGAGCTTCAGGTCCAGCTTCCTGGTAAAGGGTGGTTGTTACAATCCAGACCTTCAGGCTGCAGTTGGGTAGGATGGCCTCACCGTCCTAGTCGGGCCCCTGTGTCTCTTCTTATGTGCTCAGCTCCACTGAGGTCTAGAAAGGAGGTGTTATCAGTGTTGCTCAAGACTCTGGGGTGCTGTCTAGCCCAAAACTTGGGCAGTCACATTGTGCCCCACCCCAGTTATCTTCAGGGTGTAGACAAGGTGAAGCTCTGGCCCCACTTGACACTGACCGTTGGGAAGTGGTTGTGCATGTTGTATTTTCCTTTGATTCAATGTGAGTCCAAGGTAAACACTACTACCACTGTGGAGCTTGAAGCTGACTGGAGCGCGACCCTGCCCTGTGGCTCTGTGCTTGTGCACGTTTGCACATTTTGTTGAGTACAGCTTCATATTTGAGTTTGCAAAATTATCTAATAGTCTTCTTTTGGCTAATATTTTTATAACGTGGTTCTTATTTAACTGTCTAGTTTTGATAGAATTGACAAGTCTGGCTGAATTAAGGTCTGCATGTATTATTTAGTGGTCTAATTTCTCTTATTTATGGTTTTAACTGTATAAAGAAAAAAAAAGTGTGTGTTTGTTGCTGCCGCACTGGTACTACACGTAAGGATCTAAGTACTTTACTGTGCTTTTCAACACAGATGTATATGGGTATTTACATTTAAGACATTAATTTATTATACATTATCTTCCTTTTATTTCCCTTTCAGATTAATGTGCTCATGTTTTTAACTGTGTTTATAGGAAGATTATTCATTTATCACTTGAAAACTATTTGAGTTCTTATGTTGTAATCACTATTCCAGGCCCTCTGCATACAGAAGAAAACATTGGTTCTTACAAGTTAACAGTGAAGCCGACTAAGAGTTAGGGAACAGTCAGGTGGTGGTGGCGCACGCCTTTAATCCCAGCACTTGGGAGGCAGAGGCAGGCGAATTTCTGAGTTCGAGGCAAGCCTGGTCTACAGAGTGAGTTCCAGGACAGCCAGAGCTATACAGAGGAACCCTGTCTCGAAAAACCAGAGGGAAAAAAAAAGAGTTAGGGAACAAATGCTGGGAGGGTGAAGTGCAGAATGTCAAACTAAACAAGGTGCCCAGTACACCCTCCTGGGAGGATTAAGAGCTAGCTAGGTAAGGAGCCAGGAATGGTGGTACTTCTAGCTATTGGGAAGTAGAATCTGAAACAGGCTGTTCTTTGTGAGTTTAAATCCAGTCAGGGATACATAGTTAGACCCTGTTTTTAAAAAAAACTAATGAAACAAAGACTTGTGGTATGTAAGTGAAATAGTTAAGTATAAGAAGACTGAAAAGCCAAAGCTGGAAAAGTATAGCAGGCAATATCAACCAGCAGTTTGCGCAGAGCCGGGTAAAGGGGTGCTTGGAGGGAGGTAGAGCTGCAGATCATGGTGGACAGACCCTTAGGTCCTTTGACTGTAAATACTAGGCTTTACTGAAACAGTACAGTACTATAGATCTGGCCCAGAAGACACAATCTTTGAGCCAATGACACAAAAATTGTGCCAAAGCACAATCTGATTTGAGTTTAAGCATCTGTTTGGGCTTAATTTTCAGGTATGAGACTGAAAATGACAACCATGGCTGAGGACATATAAGCCACCATCAACTGACTTACAATAGTCTATAAAAACAGGCTCTAATCAAGAGAAAATCACAAGTTTTCAATGCTGCCATGTTGAGTTTGGAAACTATCTATGACATTCCGATGAAAACACTAAGTTAGTGCCTGGTAAATACATACACACTCATAGATATACACACACAATGCTATCTGCTTTAAAAATTCTTTGGTGGTGAAGAAATTTTTGAGCCTGATGATGAAGTAGGATGTTCTGGCACATGCTTGTAATCCAGACAGGTTAAAGCCAGTAGGACTACAAATCTGAGGTTATCATGGCCTATAAAATTGCTGTGTAATTAAATAAACAAGGGAAGACAATTTTAATAAAAAGGAAAATGTTACATGCATATTACTAAAAAATAGCTCCTACTTCACATACATAGCCATTTTCCTTATAGATTAATTGTGGGAAAGGGCAAATTACTGATCTATCAAACACCAAACCCAAGATATTCATTCCTAAACAAAGAAATGAAAAGAGTAAGACTGATGGAATGGGAACCACATGAGTGATAAGATTTTGAGAGTCAAAACTGTCTGAAATTGCAAAGTTAAAATTTAAAATTACTTTAAAGGTGATTAATGTAACTAGGGATTTTGAAATAATTTCAACTTCCATCTTGATTAAGAACACAAAGCTAGGTATGAGTGGAGATAGTTTACATCACTATTCTATAAAGGGCGCGGCATCTTGATTAAGAACAAGCTAAGGATGAGTGAGGGTAGTTTTATTTCACTACCACTTAGAGGGGTGGTAGGTAGGGATGGTATTAATGCTATTGTCCAAGAAGAGCATTAGAGTAGGAAGAAGAGCAGAATGACTGTGTGGGATGGAGCAGCTCATCCACCAAGCAAGGCAGCATTCAAACTTTTTCTTTCCAATTTAGTTTCTAACTTTAAATAATGTAATTCTTCTGAAACTACTTTTATAGTTCATAACTTGATATTCTTGTTCCTTGCTAGTTAAAAGCTTTCTCCTCTGTGTCATCATTCTTACTTTCCCTGGAGCAGAATCTTTTTATTTCCTCACCACTAATGCCAATATATCTCTGTGACCTAACTCTTTTCTTCCCCTCCATTCTCTCTGGACAATGGCACTAACCACCTTACTTTCCACCTGTCAACCACACAGCAATGATTTTAAAATGTTTATTTGCAGTCATCTACAGTAATTCATGCCTAGAACCCCAGCATTCAGGAGGATCAAGCAACAGGAATTCTCTTGAGTTTGTGGCCAATCTGGATTACATAATAAGTTCCAGCCAGCCAAAGTTACATTGTAAGACCTACCTCAAAAAAAAAAAAAAAAAAAAAAAATCGTAAAGAAAAAAATGTGTGCTTATCACCTTTCAGACATGTATTTGTGCTCTATACCAGCAATGCACAATTAAAATATAACACAGGGCATATACAGAATCTAAAAATGTAGTAGTTGTGTTAAAAAAAAAAAGATAAAATGATAGAAGTAAAATAAATTGTAAAATAGTTTAACACACTCAATTATTTTATTAGATAATCAAGATAAAAGAATCATTATTAGAGTTTCCTGTTTCATTCTAAGTGAATCTATGTATTATTTTATACTGGCAGCATATCAAGTCACATTATTGATACTTTATTGCTCAGTAAACACATGTGAATAATGGATACAGTTTTGAAAGGTGCACTATGCCACATCTAAAATTGAATTCATGTATGG
>JADRCD010224924.1:41635-72988 GCA_019843815.1 Montemys delectorum | reverse complement strand
TGGTTGGTGTTTTAGTCCCTGGGAGTTCTGAGGGTACTAGTTACTTCATATTGTTGTTCATCTTAAGGGCTGCAAACCCTTCAGCTCCCTGGGTCCTTTCTCTAGTTCCTTCATTGGGGACCTTGTACTTAATCCAATGGATGGCTGTGAGCCTATGTATTCTCTGATAAGTGGATATTAGACCAAAAGATAGGAATACACAAAGTACAAACCACAAACCACAAGAAACTGAAGAAGGAAGAACAAAATGTGAATTCTTTGTTTCTTTTTTTTTTTTTTTTTTTTTTATTAGACTTCGTTCCTTCTTAAAAGGGGGAACAAAATACCCATGGAAGGACTTGTAGAGACTTAACTATGGAGCAGAGACTAAAGGAAGGACAATCCAGAGACTGTTCCACCTGGGAATCCTTTCCATATTCAACCATTAAATCTAGACACTATTGTGGATGCCAGCAAGTGCTGGATGGCAGGAGCCTGACATAGTTGTCTCCTTTGCCGTTTTTTTTTAACATCCACAACTAAATGTCTTCTCCACATCCTCCCATCTCTCTACCTCTTGTTACAACTTAGACCCTTTCCTTCTTGCTTTGTGGTTCTGAAACTTGTTCTCCAGAAATCTAGAGTAATCACACCTGGGTTCTGTTTCCCATTGCATTTATGTGATTTCTAGGAGCAGAAGGTGCTGCCCATTACTATCCTCCTGCTTTAAGGCCACCATAGTTATCCTACTGTGCCATGGAAAGGCAGGAGTAGCTCCTCCTACCCAATTTCCTTTCTGGTCAGTTTAACTTAAAGAGAAGGCGTCATTTAAGGACTGTAAATTATTCAAAACTCTCTAGCTGCATTACTTCAGATATAACACCCCAGAATAGAGATGTTTATTTATAGGGCCAATTTTATTTTCACTACTACCATGACACCAATAATGGAAGTATGTAGACCTAAATAGAAAAGAACAACATTGTAATATTGATCTTGAAAGCAGGTGGTAAACAATGTTAGCAATCATCTTCAGACAGGAGAATAACAGAAAGAACTGAAATTCAGTGAGAATCCTGGGAAGACTGTAGCAAACTGACATGTAGATTAATAACATTAATTTTCTCCAGGTATGTTTGTTCTGGTTGTATGGCCATTGTTTACATATGACTGATACATTATGATGATGGACATTCTGCCATCTAAACTGCTACAGATCCTGCCTGCTTAATTATTTGCAGTAGCTTGATTTTCCTCTAATAATTGCACAATCTCCTTGGCAAAAATTGGAAACAAGTAATGAAAAGCAGAGACAGACATTCCCCAAACTACATAACAATGCATTTAAAAGTTAGTTTGGGTTATGGAAGATAAAAGCCTGAGGGAAAAAATAGCTCTTCTATTATGGAAAACACTTGGAAAATATCTTTGAAATGTTGGTGACACCTAGTTCTTCATGAAGAAAATTAATCATGGTCCTGATGGAGCAAAAGCACAAGGGAATTTTCAATGAAATGTTTTCTTTCTTCTTCACTGATGCAATGTTTGAAATGGGAGCACAGGGCATGTTTTTGTGCAAAGTGCTTGTCAGTGTGTTTCCCTTCAGTAAATCACCTGGAATCATATAAACAACAAAAAAATTGTAGACATAAAATTAAAAGACATGACTTTAACGCCTGTTTTCAATTGAACTGTGATTCTTGTGATTGAAGGACTAAATAATGTCTCTGAAATGTTTTTAAGCCTTCATTCAAAAGACTCCAATGAAGATGAAACACTGCTTAGGAACCATGAAATGATGATCATACTCTATGATCCAATGACTTCCTCATCAGCCAAACTTAAAATGCCCAAACTCATTGAGGAATCAAAGCAAGGAATTAGAGGTCTTTTGTTCCATACTTAGGGCTCAGTGTGTCCTCTTGACTTTCAAACAACCATTCCTGTTTCCACGAAAAAGAGAAGGGAAGAAATTTGGTTGAAGTTGCAGGGACTCCAGGTTGGGGCTCACAGCAAAGCCCGCAGTCACCTGTTCCTCTGCACAGTGTCTATTTCTTTCTCACATTACCTGATCTATTTTTCAAGAGCTCTCTGCTCTTTAACTTGAAAGAGTGAAGAAATTATTCCGGTTATCATCAGTGGAACATGCAACCTCTGGCTATGTGAAAGGAACCAGTCAAGCAGAGGCTAAAGGGTGAACTCAGCAATGCTTCCTATTCATGATAAAACAGCCTGATGGCTTGCCTTTGAATTTGCACTAAATCCAAGTATATAAACACTTTACATTCTAGATCCCCACTTGGTCTTTGGGGCTGGCAGTTCTGTTAATCCCTGGGATTGAGTTCCAGAATTAGATATTATGGTTCAGGGATTGGTTCTAAGGGTAAAAGTCATGACGCAAAATTGAAATCAGCCTTGGATACAGAGGAAACACAACAAAGACAGCTTCAGTACATGTTTTTGAGAAGTTGAGCAAAATCTCCACTAGTCATTTAACTGATGCCTAATATATCAAAATTTGTGAGGGTGTTTCAGAATGTCACATAAAAATAGCATAAAGAGCTTTCCTATCCCTTCCAGGAATGCTTTTATGACCCTCTCTCTGATGTGCACCAATGCATGGCAGAAAGTTTCATCATAGGAAATGAGCATATTCAAATGGCTATTTCGAATATGAACATGCTTAACAGCCAAGTTACATAATTCTAAATTAAAAAAAAATGCCCCTTAGTCTTTCAGGTGACTTTCACCTCTATGTAGAGAAGAAAAAAGCAGGTTCCATGGGTATTCAATATAACTCATATTATGCCTTTATGCCAGGAATACATCTCTCTTAGGAAACAGGAGAAAAACAGGAGTTGACCACCCCAAGGCTGATGTCCTACTTTTTGCCCATAACTGCTTCTCCCTTATTTTTCACATTCCCATCATTTCCTCCCTGTCTCTCTCTCATTCATTGAACTAACTCACTCACAGGTGTTTATTAGGTTCTAAAGGACATTTAGGTGTTCAGCATTCATCAGTGGTGAAAACAGACACATTTGGCTTTAAGAGGCTGTGTGCTATCCTGTGTAATTACTTGGTTGTGCTGATACACTTCAGGGACTCCTACAAGCACTGATTCTGTTGGCCTTTCCTTGAGTTACGTTGAATCTCCATGGAACCTGTTATTTTCTTCTCTGCAGAGAGGTGAGTGGAATCCTTGACAAAAGAGGATAGCTAGTCTCCTGCACTCCTGAACAAAGGAAACTCAGCCCTAAAGAAAAATAGCACAAACAAACCCAGTGCACCAGATTCGCTCACATGAGCATTCTGTTTCTAGATGCAAGGTGATGTCAAAGGATATTACAAGGACTTTGATCAGTATTAAGACAAAAAGACAGGATGTAATGCTATGTAAGACCCAAGGATAAGTTCTTGCTCTGTGAGCCAGAGTCTTCCTAAATAAGCTCAATGGGCCTTAGTTGCTTCAATTCGTAAGTAGTTGTTTAGTGAATTAGTATTTATTTGGTGGATTCTATCACTCATTCATCCCTTTATTGAGCACTTACTCTGTCCTGAACACTCTGACAGAGCTTTCTTGAAAGAAATCTTATATGTTCCTGTCAAGCTCTCCCTGAGCCCTTGTAGCAAAAAACGGTAACAAACATGACTTGAAGGTCTGTCTCAGTAGAATTGAGATGAATATATGCTTGCTGTATGCCTTCAGAGTGCTCTGTTCTGATTTCTGTGTAGATCAGTTTCAATTAGTGATGCTTTGTATAATCCATGATGACAACCCTCTAGTGTTCCTCAAGGAAGATGTCATATGGGTGCTGATAGGGCAGAAAATGTACCAATGTGTTCCAGTGGTTCCTGTGACTCAGTGATAGTCAGTGACGCAAATAATCTAAGAGAAGAACAAGGTTTGGGGATGTTTTGTTTGGAGCTATTGGGGGTGGGATGAAAACTATCCTAGAAAGATAAGCAAGAGGCAATCCTGTGCCTGGACTATCCAATCTCATGTCCCCAAGGCCCTTCCCTTGCCGTCTGACTTCCCCAGTGTCTTAAGGTTTCCACCTACTTTCCAAGCAATAGAAGCTGGAAAACTGCCTGTAAAAATACACAATATGTGTCTCTACTATATCAGCCAAGCCACTGAAAAGCACTAGGCGCTCTGAGTGTGATGTCTCAATGGTGATTTCTTGACCATTAGATCTTATCAAAAGAGAATGAGTCTGAATATTCATTGTTCATAGGGTCATTTAAGCTGTCACCCAAGTATGTACACACATTATTGCATGTGCCACTGAATATATATGAAAGTCAGAGAACAAACTTAGATTCTATATCTCACTTTCTACGTGGAATGAGACAGGATCACTTCGTTGCTTTCTCTTGTATGTGTCAGGTCAGGCAGCCCACAAGCTTCCAGAGATTCTCCCTTGTCACCAGATAAATGCTGTGATCTCAGACACTCGTGCTAAGCAGTTGGTTTTTACATAGGTTCTTGGCATTCAAACTCCGGTCTTCATGCTCACACAATAAGAAATTTTTATTTTTTTGAACCATCAGCCCACTATCAGGATTGTTCTAGAACCTGCCCTAGTTTCAAGAACTGTCTTTTCCTTTTTTTTTTTTTTTACAATCAAAGTTCTTACTGTGCTTTGTGTTAAATGTCCTTTGCAAGCAGAGAAGGTTTATAAAAATGTGTTGCTACATTTTTCTAAATATAAAGGACTTGTGTGGAGCTTTATATAATTACTCCAAATAATCAATAATGACTTGTCGCTTATTGTGAATGTTCTTTATTGCCCATGATCAAATAGCACTAGAAACTCTGCTGACTTCATTGAAATATTTTATACTTTTCCAGTCACTCATTCTATTCTGCCCTCTGTTTCCTTTACCTTTTTACCCCACATCATATTACCTGTTCATTTCTGGGCAGTTAATAGCACTCATGAAGATGTTCGTTTCTCTTGTCACATCCTCAGAATCTAGAATAATATTTAGTATGTAGCAAATATTTCATACTTCTTAATAATTGAATGAATTTAGTTGTTACCCCTCTTTGAAACAGTAATAACAAACATGCACTTAGCAGATATTAAGAACAAAGTGATCTTATAAGAACACATCCTAACTTGCATCCATTCAAAACAATTCTCAGAGTCTCTAGAAAAACAAACTTCTCCAAGCTTAATGGCAGAAGCAGGATTTGAACTTAGGGTGCCCATGTCTGATTTATAAACACCCTGTTCTTTTGAACTCTCTAGGAGTGAGCAGACAATAGAAAAATATGCTTCCTTTCACTTTTAACTTTCTAGGTATCTTGTTATTAGATGAATATTGACATATTTATTTTTGCACTGAATATATGGCCATAAATTTATTGTTAGAAGCCCAAAACATACCTGATTGTTTACAACAGGAGGATCATTTGCTGATTCCTGTGCTCTAACTAGTTCTTCCTGGGACAGCAGATGGACTGCTTTACCTCTAACTCTAAATTAGTACATGGCTGCAGAACTTTGAATAGAATGTTTTATCTTTCTGTCCCTCAATCCTCTTGCCTGGAGGATGGGGACAAAGTCTTCTTCATGAAGTCTTTAGAAAGACTGGAGTAAAATCAAGGCATGCAAAATATGTAGAAGTGTATCTCTTATAAAACAAGTACCAAACACTAAACGGTTGTTATTGTTGGCTTTGCATACCCTCCAGGTATTGTATGCATACTCAAGAAAGGTGCTTACATCCATGCATCCCTTTTTCTTTTCCACTTCTTCAATTAAAATAAAAGATGGCGCTCCCCATCGCCTCTCCATCTTCAGTACTCACTTGTCCTATATCACAATTTTAAAACTTTGATTAAAATAACTCTGGCTATATTTTCATTTGGCCTTTCTAATTAAATCCTTTCTCTTTCTTTGAAAGAAAAAAATTGATCATGATTTTCTGTCACTTTCTATCATTTCTTGTTTCTCAGATAGAGATTTCAGGGCAACAGCCAGGGGGTCAGTATGTGCTCAACAGACATTAGTGAGAGCAGCCAGTAAAGTTTGAAGGATGATACATGTTCAGGTCTTCTGAAACTGGTTTGAATTCTCACCCAGGCTGTGTGGTAGAGATCTGCCTGCAAGGTGGACTTGCCATGGCCAGCCCACTGCTTTCACTTACTTTTAATGCATATTGAGAATGGGGCATTTGCTAATGGGAACTGTGAGGGAGAGGCTCATCAAGTCATTTCCTAGTCTTAACCCTGCCCAGTGACACTGTCGCCCTTGGTACCAACCACCACTGAAAAACAAACAAACAAACAAAAATTGAGACATGCAGAAGACTGAACTGCTGCCAAGGTGATGAAGGAAGTGTTCATCTTAACTATGACTGAGACTTTATAGAGGGGGTAATTGATCCTAAAAGGAGCCAAGGAAGTTCTGCAGGAACTAGAAGGTTCTATACACTGGCTGGACATCAAATCTCCTTGAGCTGCTTCCTATGACCTGTGACTCAGAGTACAATCACAGAGGAGGGTGGCAGAGGGAACATGGATTGCAGCTGCCAGCAGAGAGCACCCCATGCATGAGAATGATAGGACACAGGTCAAGAGCAGGAATGGGTGACGGCGATGGTGCTGGGATGGTGCCTTGGGATTCTTTCACACCCACCCTTCCTCTTAGGAAGGAAGGCAGAGCAAAGGTTCAAAATTGCTTTTTTTCCCCCAGTCTCTGTCTTTTTGTTGTTGTTCTTGTTTTTCAGGGGACTTAGCACAGTCATCAGCAATGGTGAGCAGGAGCAATTCGCCTCTCCAACCTGGATTGTGTAGCTTTAGACCACGTTTCATAGTGACTATGCTAATCATGTCCTGGTGTGGGTGATCTGGAAGTAATAGACTATCCCCAGACTCCAATGCCCATCTTCTCAATTCTCTGATGAGCTTCTGTCACCCCCAATGCAGCTTCATTCAGCTTCCATAGCTCGGCACTTCACCATCTGGAAGTCACCCAGGAAGGACAGCATCACCTTCAGGAGCTGCCGCTTTGCTGGCTCTGTGCACAGAGCCTTCTTTACATGGAATGCGGACGCTGCACTGCTCTCCTGGCTGCTGCGGGTGCACTGAACAAATGTGCTCCCTGACTCTTAGGGAATCGAAACTACCCAGTTTCACTCTGGCCTCATTGTGTGTCAGTTGGCTTTCAGCAATCCCTTGTCCCCACAAAAACCTCAACACGAATCCTTTGCACAGATGTTGTACAATGGAAGCTTTCATGACTGTGTTGGCACCTGCAGGCCTGGGTTTACAGTGTCCTGGAGCAGGATAGTGCCTACTGAGAACCCCACCCCCTGGCAGCAGGTGAGCAGACATAAGTAGGAGGCGGGTCCTATTAACTGAAGGATCTTCTCTGCTGCCTCCCTGGGTGCTGTGAGTCTCAATTGTGATCTCATTGTTCCAAGCATAGAAAGTAATTTACACCCAATCTTTGACTTTAACATGCTCTCTGACTCAAAGGGAAAATGGATCACAAAAGCAAATGTATGGACAGATTTTGGTAACTAAGGACGGAAACTATTCTTAATAAGAAGGCTAGCTCTGGAGCCAGACTCTGAAGCCTTCTCTCTGTCTTTTTTATTAACTAGACAAAGAACCAATTTACTGATTATATACCACTTTTTTCTCTGCCTCTCATTTGGGGAACTGGGGCTAAGACAGCAGACATCACTTGTAAAGATTAAAGGATTGGCTATCCCTGAAAAAACTAGAGCTGTGCCTGGTTCACATTAAGCATTCAGTAGTTGTTAGCTATTGTCATCATCATCATCAATATTATTCATCAGCATCATGATGGATTTCCCCTCGACATGGAATTGGGTTCATAAATTGATAGGTGTCAAGGACTGAGCAGGATGGTCAGCAATGCCCATCCTGTGGGAACAGTGTGACTAGCTCTCTGGCCCTGCCACTGCTGCTGGTACTAACATAGTCAGCACTGGTATCTCAGGGTGACAACTCCACTTGTTCCTAATATGGAGCCAAACAATTGCCAAAGCCAGAATATCTGAGAACTATATATAGGGTTGAGTCTACGTTGTATCGGGTCCCTTCAGTTTGCCATGAGAGAAGTTGTGTTCTGTCTCCTGTCAAATTCATACAACAAAGGATTGCTTTATCAAAGCTTTAAACCCAACAGGTACCTATATAAAATGGTAGTACTAAAAAAGAGAAACATTAGTTATTTTTCTCATTGTTGTGACACAGCACTTGATATCAAAAATAAAATAAAATAACATTCTTTGGGGCTTATGGTTTAAGAATACAGTTCATCATGTTGGGGGAAAGCAGTGTCAGGAGGATTTGGCTTCTTGTCCACATCTCCATGGATCAGGATGTAGGGAGAAATGACAGGAAGCAGGGCTGCATCACAGCCTCAAGGCCCACCCACTATGATCCATTTCCTCCAGAAAGGCTAAATATCCTAAATTTTCCAAAACTTCACAGAACAGAGTCACTAGCACCCTTGCTACCTAGATCTCCCTGTGCCTCCATAGCCAACCCACCACCCACCAACCTTTCAATTCCACTGCCTGTTCAGTCTTAAACCCACATTTTGTCATCTCCCTAATCCAAGAAACCAACAGTATGCTACTGGAGGACTATTAAACCAACGTCATCACCAGTCTCCAAGTATTGACTCTGAACTGTCTCTAATCCACTTGACAGGAACCACATGAGCTCTGAGAACCCATCATCTTTTCAGTTTTAAGAGTGTCACAAATCTCTGAGGTTAAAAATTACCATGCTCACATGCTTATGTCTGCTTTTTGCTCTGTGTCTTCCAAGTCAATGTCCATTGACTCAGTGCACTCCGTCTACCAGATGCTCTTTCCTGCCACAAAGCCTTTCCCTCTGTGATGGTTTGTATATGCTTGGCCAAGAAATAGCACTTTTAGAAGCACTTTTAACTACCCTGTTAGAGTAGATGTGGCCTTGTTGGAGTAGGTGTGTCACTGTGGGTGTGAGCTTTAAGACCCTAAGACCTTCACCCTAGCTCCTTGGAAGGCAGTTTTCCACTAGCAGCCTTCAGATGAAGATGTAGAACTCTCAGCTTCTCCTGCACCATGCCTGCCTCAATGCTGCCATCCTCCTGCCTTGATGATAATGGGCTGAACCTCTGAACTTGTAAGCCAGTCCCAATTAAATGTTGTCCTGATAAGAGTTGCCTTTTTCTTTTTTTTCTTTTTTTTGTTTTTGTTTTTGTTTTTGTTTGTTTGTTTGTTTGTTTGTTTTCGAGACAGGGTTTCTCTGTGTAGCCCTGGCTATTCTGGAACTCACTCTGTAGACCAGGCTGGCCTCGAACTCAGAAATCCACCTGCCTCTGCCTCCCAAGTGCTGGGATTAAAGGCGTGAAGAGTCGCCTTTTTCATGGTGTCTGTTCACAGCAGTAAAACCCAAACTAAGACGCCCTCACTGAACACTTTCCTCCCCTTCTCTTCTACTTATCCCTGCCATTATTTCTATCTCACATACTCACAGCATCCAGGTTCAGGTTTCCTAAATGAGTACCACTTTAACTTACAACAATATACTCTAACATGTGAAAGCAGAGACCCTTTCTGACCTTGGCTAAATGTTCTCATTCCTTCTCTGTTACTGGGATGAAATGCCCTGACCAAAAGCATCCTTGGGAAGGAGAGGATTTACTTGGCTCCTACTTTGAGGTCGCAAGTTGCAAGTCCATCGTGTGTAAGACAGTTGGGGTAGGAATTCAAGCAGGAACAAAGTGAGAAACTGTAGAGGAGCGAGCACGGCTTGCTGCTGGTGTCTTTACAGGCTTGTGCTTAGCTAGATTTCTAATGCAGTCCGGATTCTTACGCAGATTTCTTTCTGCCTTGGAAGTGTACTGCGCACAGTGAGCTGATGCTCCTACATCAATCATTCATCAAGACAATCCCCACTGATGTTTCTACAGACGTTCTGCTCAAGAGGATCCCTTAGTAGAGACAAGTCCAGGCTGTGTCAAGTTGACAGTTAAAGCTAACTAGAACATTAAGTAGCTCCTATATGCTGAGTGACTAAGAAGATGGTATGACTTTGTTTTGTTTTGCTCTGTTTTATATAAAGATTTATTATAGAATTAAAGGAAATTAAGATTTCACTATATCCAAAGTGTTTAAATACCATTTTCAAGGGGAGTTTTAACTGTTAGAATTTTTAAATATCCTCTCTCTAATTATACTGCCAGGGACTGCTATTCCAGTAAGCAATATTGCCTTACCAGCTAGAAAAAATGTTTGCATTTAACCTAATTTGCAATAGAGTACCTTCATTTTATCTGAATGCAAACATTTTTCCCTTTAGGTTGGTGATAATAGCTGTTGTAAAATAGGGTTTGCCTGCTTCTTAAAGTGAAATAATGTTTTAGTCTCAGGGCTCCTTCATGTACTAAAAATTATTGAAGAATTCAATAGCTTTGGTTTGTGCAGTTAATGTCTGTAGACACCATTACAGTAACAAATGTTAAATTTAAAACATGTCTATCCATTATTTTAAAATAATAAAAGGCATAGTATACATTAACCTAAATACCATGTTTTTTGAAAATACCTGTTATTTCTAAAACAAAATATAATTAGAAGTCATCTGGGTCCTCATATCAGTTCATATATTTAACCTACTGTGGTACGATGTTCAGTTGAAACATATAAAGAGAATTATGCCTCTTGCAGATTTATAGTTACAAAAGGAAGGAGTTTTTAATGCCTTTCAGACAGTATCTAAGAGCTTGACAAATCACAGGCTCTGGTATCTTAGTCACAATAGGTACACTGTATCAGCAATTGCCTCCCCTGGCCCCCAGACTCTGTCGATTAAGTTCATTGGCATCTCCAGTCTTTGCCTGTGATTTTTACCCTGAGGATATCTGGAACACCATGCACTCCTCACCTGGAAAATACCCATTCACTGAGCTAAGCAATTGTTTTGTTTTGTTTTGTTTTAAATCATTAATATATGGAAAGATGCAGTGGCTACAACAACCAGAAGAGGGCATCAGATCTGCTGAAGCCAGAGTTACAGGATGGTGGGGACAGCAGAGGTAGGTGCTGGGAGCTCCAGTTCTTTGCAAGCAACATGTACTCTAACTGCTGGGGATCTCCCCAGCACACAGCTTCCCAATTTTGACAACTATATCAAAAAAGTAATGGGCATTAAGATTACACTAACATGATCAGAAAACAGCATAAAATACTGAGAAATTGTTAAGCTCCGGGTGGGTGATAGGTATTAAAATTAAAATTTTAAACTTTACTGGAAAATTCTACCATTGATGGTTTTCCTGCTGTGGCAGGCCTTGTTAATTTTCAGAAAAAAATATGTTTCACATATTCAAGTCTAAATAACTACAATTAGTTATTTAATTTCAATAAAAATAAGTGATGATTCATTTTAAAATGTCTAATGTAGTTTGGAACTCCAGTGAAACCATACATTTTTTTTTAGACAACCATCACCCTTCAACTTATAGAAATATATATCAAAATTTAATAAAGTCCGTGGTTCTTCCCATTTTATCTGGGTATCCTTGAGTGGTTACAATACAAGTTTTACAATGAGTCTGTGGTGGCAAGGAAAATGATGTTTAATGGCATAAGTTTGTACTACTGCCTTGCTTTCTGCTTGAAATATACCTTGGCTATAGAATACTTAGTAATGACTTCAACAAGGCAAAAGGTAAAATAATGTGTGCTATAAAATGTGCTAGGACAGATGAAGAGCTCTGGAGGATTTTGGGGTGCCCAGGGTCTGAGCATCTCAGAAATACTGATTTATTGAAATTGGAATAGAAGGATGTGATCCACACAGCCTAATCTGACTCATAATTTTATTGCTTTGTTTTCATTATCTTGGGAGCAGTGCACTGCCACTTGGTACGATGAAATGCTCACAAGTCATTTTTTTTTTCCAAAGCAGGTTGATTAGTCAGTGTGGTCTTGCATCTCTGAAAAGACAGGAGTCGTTTGTAACACATATTTGGTCATTGTCAGTCAAATGGCATCGTTAGTGATTCTCTTAGCAGTGAAGAACGGTTCAATGATAATGGAGACAATATCAGAAAGCAGGTTCTCAGAAGACCAGACATGAGTGGGTGCTTATGGAGGGGAATAGATCGTCATTCATTCATTTGAAGAGTAACGCCAGTCAAGATGCCTTTTAATCTGTGCACTTATTTTATGGTGTATTTTGCTTCTAAGAGGCTACAAATATCCCTAAGATTTCACCTTTATCAAGGTCACAGTCAAAGAAGTCAGATCTAAGCTTTTCAAAGGAATTGCCTGACCCATGCTGAAAGCTACAGTGAAAAGTCTACTGACTCATTCCAATAATATTTGAATTTGCCAACAAGCAGAGGCAGGAGTAAAGCATGCCAAAGGCCATTTAAGGATGACTCTGCCAACAGGGCAGGTATACACCATGCAAGTTCATGTTCCTCCTATTCCTGTTGGAACAAGATCTTGACATTCCACAAGGATGGGTTCTCAGAGGTATGACTATTGTATGAGTACAAAAAGGGTTATCTAATTTGCCCATCATTAGGAAGAAAGCGTGGAAGAAAACACAGTTTTCTGTGTTTCTGGCACAGTCATAATGACCTCCTTTGGTCCTGTATCCCAACAACCAATTATTCGGTCCTGGTACAAATTAGGCAAGCGCTAGTCCTTAGTTAATTTCACAAAGGTTTTTCATGTGCCCCATGTTTAAAGTTGGAGATGTGCAGATGTGAATTCATGTTGGGACCCTGCAGACTTCACCCACTTCTCAGTGTAGTAGTAACCCTCTGAACTACTTTACTGTGATAGACCTGTTCCAGAAAGGCAAATTACTCAGTGAAAGCATGGACATCTGATCTGAAGCAACCTTACTGGGACAGATTGCAGATTCTTAAGCCTACAGAAAAGTCCCTTCAATTGGTCTGGCACAGACTTCATGGTTACACCTTGACTGTATAGGTGTCTGCAGAGCCTCCATGTCCCTGTGTGTGTCACAGGCTTCAATTCCATGGACGTGGCTGCCGAGTTCTGGATTGTGTGTACCTGTTGTAGCACCATATCTGTATAAGAACCAGGAAATGAATTTAATGGGCATCATCAGAGTCTACAGAGGTTAACAACTATCTCTTTTTATTTTCTCCACCAGAGTTGTCTCTCTTCATTTCCAAAACGGAAAGACCTCTTTCATCTCCTCCCACCCCTCCCACATTTCACTGTCTCTCTATGTCATATGGCATAGCAAATAACTAAAATTACTTCATTGGTAAATATCTTGATCAGAGTCTTTGTATATATGGCATGTCTCATTTTCTTAATTATCCAATAGTATAATCAAGGTCAGTTGTGAGTCCTGTTGGCTGGAGAGGTCCGTGGGGCAGGCTTACCTTCCAGACTGTCCAATAAGTCTTGCCAAGCTGGGGTTACACAGCCATCAGAGCCCAGGTTCTCACTTCAGGCAAGTCTGGCCATCTCTCTTCTCTGGGTTCCACTTAGTTCATCCCTCCCTGGCCAAGCTTGTTGGGTGGGCCTTGTTTGCTTCCAAAGAAGCACTAAGTCCAGGCCCATTAAGACAGCTTGTCCTAAGGAGAAGAATTATGACTTAGATTTCCATTTTAAGCCATAAAAGCTGACTGTTAGAGATAGAAGGGACTCTTGAGATTTTTTTTCCTAAGAAACAAATATCCACGAAAGGCTGTGTGAGTACTTGGAATATACCATCTCTCTAGCCATAAAGACAAAGAATAGACATAGCCAAAGAGTGAAGTGAGTAAGGAGTTATCTGTACAAGATGGCTGCCATGCCTTTTTGAGCTATAAGGGAAACCAATACGGAAACAATTAAAGATTCTGCTTCTGATGAACATAGTCTCACAACTACTGAGACACAGATAGTTTAGCCCACCAGGCCTGCTTCCTGTCATCAGCCAGCATAAAGCAGTGCTGGGCTGCCTGCGTTCTCAAGTTCTTATGGTCTGTGGGTTTGTAATATAAGTAAATTCATTTTCACAGGACTGCATAAGTTTGGTCTTATTTTAAATGTAAAAATATGGCTGATAAACATTTGCATTTTGCTCAAGTAGTACCACATAGCAATACATTGATCTTTATCTAAGCAAGATAGTCAGAAACCATTATTAAAATCTATGAATGCAGGTGTGCAGGCATCTTTTTTATGGGGTGGCTCTAATACAACTGTTCTAAGTCCCAAATGCTCCAGGTCACAGGAAACTTATCTGCATACAAAACTAACTTGCATTTGAATTGCTTTTTATTAAAGGTGCCACGTCTGCCTCCCCTGACTCATTCCTTACTTCATTGATCATGAGTGTAACATCCATTTAACAATGTCTAAGAAAATGTCCTAGAGAATACATGGTAGACATGGAGGGTGTTTGACACCTTGCCTGGCTCTCTTGCTGATGTCCACCAGGCCTGCTTTCTGTTGTCAGTGAGTCTAAATATTCCTCCCAAATTAAAGGTATTCTAAAGAGACATTTAAGCTGTGACATTAGTGAAGCCATGGTACCCTCAGGAATTTTTCTAGACATCTTAGGCTGAGTAAAAGAAGAGGATGAAGTTTGTTGCCTGCCAGAGAAAGAAACTTCAGATAGTTCTGGCACTTTTCAGCATACCTCTCTGGAGATAGTAGCAGAGCCTTGGTAATTATAGGCCAGTGAGGAGTGAGGAGCCATGCCTTTGTCCAGTACTGCTCAGTTATACAGACCTCTTGTTTTATGTTTAACCCCAACCTTCATGTCAGACCCTGAAAATGGATGGGGATAGGAATCACTGATCTTGTGATCCTCTTCCCATTGTAACCACATTAAATACATCTCCTTCCTCTGATTTTCACTATTGCCTCTAGATGGTTGTTTATGATATAAGTTTTAATTGTTGAACTAACTATTGCCTCTAGAAGGCTGATTATGATGGTTAGTTTTAACTGCTGACTTAACACAATCCAGAATCGTCTGGGGAAAGAGTCTCAATAAAAGAAAGTCTAGATCAGGTTGGCTTCTTGGAATATTTAAGGAAAGAGATTTTTTTTCTTGTTGATTGATGTGGGAGGAGCCCACTCATTGTGGATTACAGAAGAGAAACAAGAAATTTATCTGAGTGTGCACATACTAATTCATTACTTCCCATGGGAGATGGGAGATGCAACATGAGCAGTTCACTTAAGCCACCACTGCTATGATGTACCTGCCAGGATGGATTGTAACCTATCATCCTTTCTTCTTGAAGTTACTTTTGTCAACACATTGTCACAGCATTGGGAAAAAAACCAAAGATGCTTAGCATGTTGACATTGCCAAGACCAAGCCCCAACCCTAACAACTTCAGTAATACCAGGATTGACTTCCTAGAATAAATGGTTGCAGATGTCAGAACCAAGGGAACAACCCTGACTCAGTGGATCTCTGCTGAAATCCCCCACAGGCCAAATGTTTTCTCTAGAAATCTTATAGATTTTTTAGAATACAATCTGAAGGAACATAGAGGAAGTAAGGCATACATACATTTCAAAGAGTCTTGAAGATGGTCCAGATAAAAATAAATCTACCCCCTTCACCCAAGGAGCAGAAATCTCAGACTGTTCCCTAGGACTTTAGTGTTCACTTAGAGATATTAAAGATGTTCTGACCCCTGTGGTTATACCACCCTCAGATAAAATTATTCCAAAAAATCATATGCCTTTAGGCAAAAGAGAAGGGACACCTTAGTGTCTAAGATCTGGAAGTTGGGAATTGTTGTATAAAAGTGCCAAAGGACCACAAAATTCTGTGTACATCAAAATGGACCGTGAGGACCGTCAATACTCAGGCTGGTATATAACTCACAATCAAAACACATCAGGTCAAAAGGGCCAAGCAAGGAAGTGAAACATATCCAGAACAGACTCTGTTTTTGATAAAGCCAAGCAGGGCTTTAAGAAAATGTTATCATAGTGAAAATAATTTTGTTAGTGTATAATACATGATTTATTTTATGTTGTACTCTATTTACTGAAGCTTTTGGGATATGCCATTTGGTTTAAAAATGACTGCTTATCCTGTTTTTAATGAGTCGGTACAGAGTCTAAAATGTGTAAACTCAATCTATCTTGTTATAAATATAAAACAGCTGCCTTAGTTTTCCCAATAAATCTGATTTTCATTAAGTAAAACAATTCTGAGAGTGCATTTTCTAACAAATTTTGCTGATTGACCTCAACATTCTGTTTATAATGTATAACCGTGCAGGGGGAAAAATAGCATAGAAACTGGGTAATTTCCTTAATTCACAAATTCTTTGTTATTTCCCATGGAGTGAATGTCTCACATCTGGAAAAGCTCATGTAGTTAACTAGTATGGCCACGGAAACTTTGCCTTGAGGAATTTTAAATATATGCCCTTTTTCATTATTGGTTTTCTATCTTAATGGAGAAATTTGGTGTGTGTGTGTGTGTGTGTGTGTGTGTGTGTGTGTGTGTGCGCGCGCGCGTGCACATGTGTAAAAGAAGAGGGCAGAACTCAGTGTATCGCTTCCTAGGTTCCAAAAGGATACTTGAGTACTCTGAACCCTCTGCCACAAAGTAGACCTGTACCAAAACATTTCCAGAAAGTTCAGTGTCAGAAAAGCTTAAGCAAGAAGCTCTGTGCCACCATTTACCTCTGGTCCTTGTGGGGTTTTCCAGCTATGAAAGCCTCCTTTGTTCAGAACCTCTGTCCTCCCTGGTAAGCCTCTGATTTTTTTTTCTTTCTCTGAGCACAGCCTTGGCAGCCCCAAGCAGGTGCCTGTTGCTCATCAAGTCCTACAACTCCACAGTGTTCGCTGCTAAGGGAGCTCACCCTGCCTCGTTGCAAGTAGGTCAGAACTGAGGGGTCACCAAAAAGAAGGGAAACTAATTGCCTCAGGAACAGGAAGGAAGCCACAGTGTACAGCCAGTTCGCTCACAGCAAGACTGGGATCGTTCTTCACTGGAGATACTCTTCTACATTGCACCTGACCCCCAGCCTTCCAGGAGCTCAATAGCAAAGTCTGTCAGAGGGTAGAACTGCTGCATACTCAGTCTTGGGGCTGGAATGTGCAGCAGGGTTTGCCATTTATATCATCATGTTACTCCTGGCCTCCTGTTACTAATCTTGCAACACAATGTATATTTCCTAATTAATGGTTACTACAATCTGTAAGTAGTTTGTAGGGGAGGGTGCATGTGTATATGTCTGCATGAGTCTGTAGAAGCCAGAGGTCAACCTCAGGTATCATTCCAAAGTTGCCCTCCATCCTGCTTGGGGGTTTGTTTTGTTTTGTTTTGTTTTGTTTTGTTTTGTTTTGTTTTAAGACTGGGTTCCTCATTGGCCTGTAGCTCAACAAAGCTAGACTAGCTGACAAGCCCTTTTACTAACTAGGCTACCTCCCAAGCACTGTAATTAGTTTGTAAATTATGTGGCTGCTCAATCTTTATATGAAAACATTCCAGAAAGACAAGAATTAAATATATGTAGTAATCTTTATACATTCATCAGATAGTACTAAGTGATGAGCATATGTGTGTGTGTGTTTGTGCATCAGATATTTCCTGATGTTTTATATATATATATAAAATCTTATCACCTCTATCACCTATCCATCCTTCAAATATTATCTACCCATCTATTTATCTATTAATCTAGATATCTAACCATAATTGAATAGTCATCATAAATTTATCATAGTATTCACTGACAATATATCTATCATCTATCTAACCATCCAGCTATAACCTATTTATCTACCTAGTTATCATTTATCTATCAACTTATCTATCCACCCACCTACCTGTTATGTCTCTCCATCAGCCCATCATCTTGATATCTATCTAGAATGAAAGACTAAATGTAGAAACAAATACTTTCCTCAGGACCCATCTCTCCTCAACCCCATTGCTTTGGAAATCTTCATCACCTGCCCAGTCAACTCTCTAAAGCCAGAACTCCCTAATCCCATTTCCCTGTGTTGCCCACATCAGTGGAGTTGTTTGCACAGAGTCCTTTGCTGAATTGACCTCTTTCTGCACCCATCCAAAAGATGTACAGTTTGCTTGTATGCTTAATTTTGAGCATCTATGGACTCAAATTTCAGTTTGCAAAGCCAGACCACAAACATTATGCTAATTGAGACATTATGGCAAGAGAATTTTCCTTTAGGGATGAAGTTTGTTCTCAGGCCTCATAGAATGATTGGTTGATCCTGTTAGCCCAATCTTTCCCCTTTTCTTTGTACAAAATGAAGGGGAAAGGAGTCTGCTATGAAAGAACAAGAAGGGATCCCTAAGACAGATTGCTTTTTGAGGTTGGAGGTGAGCTGAGAGCCACTGAATGGGCTCTTTTCTGAGTAAATGGCATAGGGAATAAAAACTAAACTTAAAAGAAAATCTACAACTCATAAAAGCAAGCCAAAGCCTTAGTGTGGTAATGAACATTCCCAATACTTCACAATTAGAACGATACACTAGAGAGATAGCTTTGCAGTCGAGAGCATATGTTGCTTTTGCAAAGGACCACAGTCCAGGTGTTATCAACGATGTTGGGAAATACACAATCCTCTGCAACTCCAGATCTAAGGGACCATTTTCCTGGCCTCTGTAAATGTCTGCATGCATGGCTCACAGACATACACACAAATAAAATAAAAATAAAAATAAAAAATGTAAAAAGGAAGATACATGGCAAACGTAAGTAAAATTTACATCTAACACTTGCAGGCACTGGTTTATACAGAGTCTCTGTATTGTCATATTTTTATTTGAAAACTACAATATACATGGAGTAGTGGAAAGGAGATTGCCCCCTGGAAAGGCCTTGAAAACTTCTGATGAAAGATAAAAGCAGTCAACAAGAAGTTTGCTCTGGCGCAACTTATGTGTGACCCTGAGTACAATAACTTCGCCACCTTTTCAGAGCCTCTACTTCCCAATTTATAAAATATGTTTCTCCAAATACTGGTGCTTGCTATGACTTTGTCCTTTCAATTTTGGAACATTTCATTATGAAAGTGAAAATGAGACCAATATGTAAAAATGTTTAAATCCATTTACCTAGTCTCCATTTCATACCCTCAAGGATAAACCAAGCCAAAAGTAGGATATGCAATCTAACTGATCTCATACAGTGCATACAGCGTATACATTGCATATATTATTATTATTAAAATAAATATAATTGTATCATATCAGTTGCTTTATATTTTTCACTTAACAATATCTCACAGATACCCCTCTGTCTTTGTATATGGATATACTTCATTGATTTCAATGGCTTACAGTATTTCAAAAAGTCATTCATTATCTCACATATCCTATCTTCTAAAGTCATGTGTGTGTGTGTGTGTGTGTGTGTGTGTGTGCTGTATTGTGTTGTACATGCATGTGAGTGTGAGGGTGGGATGCCCATGTTCATGTAAGCCTATGCAGAGGACAAAGCAGAACATCAGATAGTTCTCTCTCTCTCTCTCTCTCTCTCTCTCTCTCTCTCTCTCTCTCTCTCTCTCTCTCTGTGTGTGTGTGTGTGTGTGTGTGTGTGTGTGTGTGTGTGTGTGTGTGTGTTTTATTGCCTTGATACAGGGTCTCTCATTGAACCAGAAGCTATTTCAGGTTGGCTAGCCAGCCAAAGAACAAGTAGGCTCTGCTTGTCTCCTCTGTCCCTCACTCCAGGGATGGCCTTGCAGTCATGACTACATTTTATATGTGGTTACTAGGGACACAGCTATTTCCAAATCCCTTAATAACATAATGTTTTGCTTTGCTTTGCTTTGCTTTGCTTCGCTTTGCTTTGCTTCGCTTTGCTTTAGTCGTGTGTGTGTGTGTGTGTGTGTGTGTGTGTGTGTGTGTGTGTGTGTGATGAAGGAATGGCTAGAACCAGAGTGTTAGAGTAATCAAGTCAGAGCTAATCAAATCCTCTCCAAAGAACCGTGTCATGAAAGCATGCTTCAGGTTAAAAGTAGAAGAGAGACCCCAAGAGACTAGCTGACTATTTGAGTGACCTTAGGGAGTGGGGGGCAGTGAAAGTTTTCCCTTGCCATGTATACTGTGAGCCTATTAACTGACTCCATTTATTCTGTAAAACTCTAAGAAAAGCTTTAAACAAGACAATCTAGCTCTTACTTGTTGGAAAGTGAGAAGGACACATACTGACAGAAGTCTAAGAGGATTCTTGTGGGAAGAAGCCAGAGCACCCTGGCCCTGGCCCTGCTTCTCCTGTGCTTGCAGGCAACACCCCCATAGGTACAATCTTATTCCCAGAGTGACCTGTAGCTGTGATAAACACCAAACCAAATGAAACTTGTGCAGGAAAGGGTCTGTTTCATCTGACAGCTTACCATCTCCCATGAAGGGAAGTTAGGGCAGGAACTCAAGGCAGGAGCAGAAACAGACACCATGGAGAAACACTGCTATTCTCCATGGCTTACTCAGATTACTTTCTTATACAATCCAGAACCACCTGCCTTGGGATGGCATCACCCACAGTAGATGGGGTCCTCCCACATCGATCACCAAGGGAGAAAATGCCTCAATGACCACCTACAGGCCCATCTGACAGAGACAATTCCTCAGCAGAGGTTCACTCTTCTCAAATGACTGAGCTTGTGTCAAGTTGATACAACAACAAACAACTAACCAAAACAGGCTGCCAGGCTGTGTAACCTGATCTGAACGCCTGAGACAGGATGAGCTTATGGATTCTATCCCAGGTGAAGGGTGCCTGCCCAGGATGGTCAGAACATGTCATCCTGGGTGGTCTGGCTTCCAGACTCCCAACACTGCTTAACACACAGGCTTCAGTTAACTGTACACTCCTGCCTGGTTCCTGCAGTTGGCATACTTTGACTGCCACTGTGGTCCTGGGCTACCAAGAGCTCCTATTCTGCAGTTCCATAGATACCACTTCCACATGTCCTGCTATTTGCATGGGCAGCCTCTTGGTTTCCATGTGTTGTCTTAAAAACGCATTCTCAGATGCCAAACAAACATGGAACAGTTCTTTAGACCCACAGTCTGTCATGCAACCACTAATTCATTTAGCAATCTATGCTTGTTGGATGCTTACCATGAAGAGAAAGGCAGGGAAAAAATGGCCAAAGGAAGATGATGTATTTGACTTGCATACGTATTTAGAGGAAATTGACTTAAGTCTCTGTGTTTGATTCTCACCCTCTTCAACCCTCATTCTATCATTAATCTAGTAATTCTTACCAGCTGGCCATCTGGAGAATGTTCTTGAGCTTCACAAGTTTTACAGTTCTAATCTCTAAAGACCAACTGTCTCACAGAATTGTCTGTGGCTTATAATTCTGCCTACAGAAGTGTATACAAAGTATGGCATGATCCACAAAAGTTTTTTGCTAGTAACACCAACAACTGCATGCTTTGTACTAGACATTGTCCAACTATCCCAAACTATATTTATAAAAAAGTAGAAATTTACTGATAAAGAGTACTCTAGTAGCTTTAATTTTCAACTTGGTGCATCAGCCTTGAGTCATCTGAAAGGAAAACCTTCTGTCGAGGAACTGCTGAGATCAGATTAGCTTGTGGTCAGGTTTGTGAAGGATTGTCTTCATTATTAATTGATTCAGGAGGGCCCAGCCTACTGTGGGCAGCACCCACAGTAGACTGGGTCCTCCCACATCAATCACCAAGGGAGAAAATGCCTCACAGACTTACCTACAGGCCCATCTGATAGAGACAAGTCCTCAGCGGAGCTTCCCTCCTCTCAAATGACAGAGCTTGTGGCAAATTGCTAAAACAACAAATAACTAACGGTCCTGGGCTATATATAAAAGGGTTAGGTGGCTTACCTGAGCTGTGGGAAGTGCACCCGGAACTCAGTTCTCACAATTTTAAAGGGGTTAGGGTTAGGGTTAGGGTTAGGGTTAGGGGTAGGGGTAGGGGTAGGGGTAGGGGTAGGGGTAGGGGTAGGGGTAGGGGTAGGGGTAGGCTCTGTTTGAGCCTGAAAATTAGGTAGAGAGCAAGCCAGGAAGTCACAATCCTCTATGGTTTCTACTTCAAGCTCTTATTTGAATTTCTGCTCTGACTTCCCTCATGCATGGATCTGAAAGTGTAAGGTGAAACCAATTCTTTCTTCTACATTGCTTCTGATCAGAGTGTTTCATCACCATAACAGAAAGGAAAGCAGAATAGAGAGCTACTACAGTGTCTGTACTATTGGATCCTTACTTTTGTTTGTTCTGTTTGGTGTTTTTGTTTGTTTGGTTGGTTGGTTGGTTTTGGTGTTTTGTTTTGTTTTTGTTTTTGTTTTTTTTGGGGGGGGGTTGCTTGTTTGTTGTGGGATCTATTCTGTATTTTTAAAACATCAAAACTACTATAGTACTTGTGTTCCAGTGGCTGACTTCTCTTGTAAGCTTTTTCCCTAAATGTAAGATCTGCCAGGATCAGTGTAGGCTGGCTTGCAGCTTTCCTTTACCTTGGAGATTCCATCTCAATGGTCAAAAACTATTGACAGGTCCATCTGGTTGTGCTCAGCTTATAATGGGGATGTCTGGCCAGTACAGTGGCACTTGCCTGGAATGCAGGTACTCAGAAACCCTAGTGTTAGCTGTAGGGAAACTTGAACATAGTGAAACTCTGTCTTTCAAACCTAAGGGAAGTGAACCCCTCAATGTGAATACATTCAAAGTTATTTTCACGGTCAACAACACTTAAAAAGTGCTTATTGTCCCTCTAATATATTTTAGGCCCTGAAATAAACAGTTCATAGTAACCATTTCCTGAAAATTTCCAAGCAATTCCTTAAAGTGGACAGGGCTTCACAGAGGAAGGAAGTGCGATTTGGGGGAAGGGTTAGTCTATCTGGGTCCTTGTTAAGCAGCAAGAATTCCAAAGCTAGATCAGTGCAGACTTTTTAAACAGATGGAGAAAATCATGGATTCTCTGCCCTTTCTATTGTGAAGCACAGAGCTTTTGATGTTGACGCAACAAAACAAACAGGAACTTTTGCAAAGCAAAATGTCAAATAAATATGACGATCCCATTTTGAACCTTTCTCACCAATTACCTCCCTTCTCAAGACTCCTGAATCCCATATTGAAATCAACTCTCATTTGCCACCTTCACATGACGCTTGGCCAGCCTTGCCTCCAAGGACTTCAGAAGATCTCACCTCCACATTGTGCTTTTGCTCATCTGTAGTTTGATCCTTAAGGATCGATATCCTCCACGGAATTGTGCAAACAGCATGTCAAAACTTTGGCAACTAAATATAAAGTGGGGCTTTTCTACTTCTTGCCATGGTACCAACTAAAGGCAAGAGAAGTTTGTTTCTGAGGATTTAAGTGCTGACCAACTGAAAAACAAAATATTTTTAATGTTTTCTCATTGCCATCAAAATGCTCTTGTGTTAATTTTAAATACAGATCTTGATTAATAGAAATCATGACAGGAGAGCTCATTCTGCATATCCTAGCGAAGACTTCACTTCAAAATACACCTCATGAAGGAATTTAGTGATATTAAGTACATGGAACCATGAGTATTCTGAAAAGTTGCTGAGCAGACACTTAGATGCCTGATATCATAGCCTTATTAGGGTGGCGGATACAACACAGACATTTTGATTTCTAAACATACAATTTCCCTAGCAATATTCAAGTGTTTCCAAACATCTGCTTCTATTTATCTCTTTATTTTTCTCAGATTCCTTCTGAGCTCATTGGATGACCTTGACATTACAGTCGAGTCCTAAATCAAAACATTTTTCATTCTACGTATTTTTTTCCAAAGAAGGCTCAGAGTTATTATCCAAGTGATTACAGATTCCATTTCCGGGATTTCTTATCTTTTTTGTTTTCCACACCATAAATAACTGGGATTTTATGTTGACAAGAGAAGGTTTATTATATGGTTTTTGTTGTTGTTGTTGTTGTTGTTGTGGTTTTTTTTTTTTTTTTTTTTTTTGGACTTTGGGGGATTGAACTCATGGCCCTGTGCCATGCTGAGAAACCACTGTACCATGTCCTAGCTCATCTATAGTACATTTTGTGAGGAAGCATGATTAAGAAATTGCATATGACTTCCGATTACTTGTATAACTCAATTGATCGTCTTCTTTCTTAACTAAAGATAGGCAGAAAACTGGCCATGCTGAATTTCAAATGTAAACAAGTAAAGTCTGATCTTAAGTGACCCAAAGGGAACTGGCAAGTTTGAATACAGTCCAATGCCTCTAACACTAAAGAAATATGGTTGCATGTGTAGAAGGGAACAAATCTTAGGGATCTCACAAAAGTGCACTTCAGGAGGAACACATATATGGTTCTAAGTGAGGGAATCTCAAGCTCACAGCATTCTTTCAGATTATTACCCCTGAAGAAGCTCAATGATTTATCCAAGGTCACATACATGGATTTCTGCCGAAGTGAGCTTTCCTGTTTTACTGGGCACTATGTCTGAGAACTGAGAGCGTGACTCATTCACTTCTAAGCCCTAGAGGGACATGGTTACACAATTTTCCACAGGTATTTTGGCAACAACAAGGGCATTTGAATCAGGACACATCTCTGTTTCCTTCTGAGGAGAGAATACACATGTTCAGCCAAGGATATCACACACACATGCACACACCACACACACACACACACACACACACATACACACACACACACAAAGACACAGAGGCACACATGCACGCACCACTGCCCCAGAAAATTTCACAACTAGATGACTACCTTTTTGTGACTAGAAGTTGTACAACTTAGCATCAGATAATATTTATTGAGTACCCTTTAAGCATCAGATCAATCTGCCTATAAAGGACTGCCTTTTCTTATCAGATCTTGCTCTAGAACTAATTAGCCCAGAGGCTTTGGAGAAAACTTTTGAGCCAGGTTCACTTCTTGGTAACTGGGAGAAAGTTATCCTGCCCTTCTTATCACCTGGAGTTATTGTGTAAGTTGAGTGAACTAGCACATGGGGGAAAAAGGCTTCTAAAATGATTGTTCAAATGTAATGGACACAGAGAAGATAGCTTAATCATACATGACATGTGATGCCAGACATATGTCTACAAATGAAACATATAAATCCAACTAAGGTACAGCTGAAGAAATTAGACACTACCCCAGGATCTCCTCTTGTACTTTCTAGGGATAAACACTATTCTGGATTTTAATAACATAAACAGGTTTCACATTATATGTAAATGTCATGTTTTTCTTTTAAATTTTACTCAAAATAATGTTTATGAATTTCTTTTATGTTGTTATATGCTGAGGGGTGGGGATCTTCAATCTTGATGTCCTATTAATTACACTGTAATTCACTGTATGAACAGATAATGTTTTCTTTACTGTTCAACTGTTGAAAGATCTTTGGTTACTTTCCAATTTGATCTTTTTGCAATTACTCACTTCTGTTGAGTCTATACTGGAACTGCTGATTCTGCAGATCTGCACATCTAGTCAATGAAACACTCCAAGTCGTCTTCCAATATTGGGACTACAGATTGCTTGCCTAGTAAGAATATCTGATGAATATCTGTGTTTGCTTTATTTCACTACTACTTTATTTTAATTTAGTTAAATAAAATATTCCTTAATAAACTTACCAGCACAAGTTCGGAAGAGCAAATCTTTCTTACCTCAAGATCACCACAGTCACATGCAAAATCATTGGAGATCCATAATACACATGGCTGTTGGCATTTTACTCTTTGACTATAGTATACAAGGCTTCTAGAGCTATGAAAATTGACTGTAGTTAAGTCTGTATGGACATATGTATATTTATCTTACTATGTAGAAAGAACATATACATAGAATGTGTATGTTAGTCAAAGTATGATGATACGTTTCAATAATCCCAACACTTCAAAGGCTGAGGCAGGATATACATAGTGTATTTCTCAAATGACATAATGTCCTGGCAATGGCTTTTTAAGAAGCATAATTTAAATGAATAACAAGCAGTCTGATATTTCTTTTTTTTTAATTTCTTTTTTTAATTTGTTTTTTTCTTTATTTACATGTAAATTTCTCCTTTCCCAGTTTCCCCTCCAAAAAACAAACAAACAAACACAAGAACAAACCCCTGTTGCCTCTCCCCTCCCCATGCCTGCCACCCCACCCTCTCCCACTTATTGGCCCTGGCATTCTCCTACACTGGGGCACAGAACCTTCACAGAGCCGAGGTCTTTCCTCCTATTGATGATCGAATTTGCAATCCTCTACTATACACATGCTGCCAGAACAATCAGTCCCACCATGTATGGTCCTTGGTTGGTGGCTGAGTCCCTGGGAGTTCTGAGGGTACTAGTTAGT
Organism: Montemys delectorum; assembly: GCA_019843815.1. NCBI lineage: Eukaryota > Metazoa > Chordata > Mammalia > Rodentia > Muridae > Montemys > Montemys delectorum. The sequence goes on along the minus strand of JADRCD010224924.1, from coordinate 46,687 downwards.
TCATATTGTTGTTCGTCCTAAGGGGCTGCAAGCCCTTCAGCTCCATAACTCCTTCATTGGTGACCCTGTACTCAGTTCAATGGATGGCTGTGAGCCTCTACATCTGTATTAGTCAGGTATTGTCAGAGCCTCTCGGGAGACAGCTATATTTAGGCTGGCTTGTCCTTCCTTCAGTCTCTGCTCCATAGTTAATCTCTGCAACTCTTTCCATGGGTATTTGGTTCCCCCTTTTAAGAAGGAATGAAATGTCCACCTTTTGGTCTTCCTTCTTCTTGAGTTTCTTGTGGTTTGTGGGTTGTTCTTCCTGTGTTCCAAACTTCTGGGCTAAAAACCACTTAGCAGAGAGTGCATACCATGTGTGTTCTTTTGTGATTGGGTTACCTCACCCAGGATGATATTCTCCAGATCCATCCATTTCCCTAAGAATTTCATAAATTCATTGTTTTTAATAGCTGAGTAGTACTCCATTGTGTAGATGTACCACAGTTTCTGTATCCATTCCTCTGTTGAGGGACATCTGGGTTGTTTCCAGTTTCTGGCTATTATAAATAAGGCTGCTATGAACATGGTGGAGCATGTGTCCTTATTATATGTTGGAGCATCTTTTGGGTATATGCCCAGGAGTGGTATAGCTGGGTCCTCTGGTAGTACTATGTCCAATTTCCGGAGGAACCACCATACTGATTTCCAGAGTGGTTGTACCAGTTTCACCACCAGCCATGAAGTAGTGTTCCTCTTTCTCCACAACCTCTCTCAAAGTTAAGATCTTTGACCTAAAAAACTTTTGTAATATGTTCCTTCAGCCTGAAGAAAGGATAGAGACCTCTCAGCCTAATCTCACACCTTATAGACGAGGACACTAAAGCCCCGGACACATGGGCCATACTGGGTTTCTAGAGTGGCTTGGTATGAATATAAAAACCAGAACCCAAGCCTTTAGAACCTTCCTTGAACTCCTTCACAGCTTTTCTTTCTCAGAGTAGCCAAGGTTTCCGGAAGAGTCATTGAGGATGCTGTTGTATATGGAATGACCACAGAGGAAACCTAAACTACAGTCAATTTTCATGGATCGAGCAGAAGAGGGAAAGCCGGAGGGGTGAAGTCGAGGATGAGAGCAGCCACTGGGAGAGCTGCATGAGTGGAAAGGTAGCAGAAGCATTGTACTTAGTTATCCCCCACCCAGCCACTGAGTGACCACAGACTCACATTCAGACAGGAAGTCCAAGTGAGAACAGCCCCTACCCCTCATCTCCAGCCACACAGTCCCTCTGAAAACTTCCACGAAAACTTCCATGGAAGTCTCCTTCTCCTTCATCCCATGGGGTTAATGCTCCTCCAGTCCTCTCACAGTGCATCTCTATACATCCTTCAGACCATTGTATCTTCTGATGTTAGGCTGTTGCAATAACCACTGGTTCTTCTGGGCTTGACACGTCGTTGGTCCTCAGTAAATATAAATGAATGGCCATGCTACCGGGTGCTGTTCTCACATAAGAGTACAGATGAAATCATTACCATAGTCAACTCATTCTGTTTCTTGTACTAGTTTTGGGTGGGGTGGTGGAGATAAGGGAAAAGAGTTGTCAATGCTCTTTGCTTGTTTTTTTTTTTTTTTAAAGCAATTTAGAAACTTTCCCCAAGTATGGATTTTAATATCTTCCTGGAATTGAGAGCCACCAGAATGTGGTAACTGTTACCCACTCTTGCTGCATGTGAGAAAGTTTATTTATTAAAAGAAGTGAGTCTTAGCTGTATGTAGTGTTGCATACCTTTAATGCCAGCACTCAGAAAGCAGAGGCAGGCAAATCTCTGTGAATTCCAGGACAGCCTGATCTACATAGTGAGTTCCAGCATAACCAGGGCTATATAGAGAGAGTCTGTCTCAAAATATACAAAAACCAAAAGCAAAAATAAAAACCAAAAAAGCAAGCAAGTGAACAAAAAAAGGCAAAAAGAAAAGAAAAAAGAAGGAAAGAAAGAAAGGAAGGAAGGAAGAAAGGAAGAAAGAAAGAGAAAAGAAAAAATTGAAAAGCAAATGGCAATTTAAACATTTTTAGTTTTTAATTGTATGACAGTTGCAAAAAAAAGTGTTTTAAAAGCTAGAGAAAAGGGGTGAGTTCAAACCCTTTATCATATCAAAGCCTAGAGATCTTTTGCTTCTGTTTTCTGCATTCCACTTCTTACCAACATGACCCATCACCAGTAAAAACAAATAAATGAAGCAAAGGAGCCAAAACAAATATCTCCCTTTATACTGTGGTCAAAAGACGAGAAAGAAGAGACAGTATTGGACTATGGAGGAAAATATAAAAGCAAAGGATTAGATGACCTCAGTGCTGTGGTTTTGCACAGGAGGGGAGGAATCTTGGAACGTAAGTATGAAATTCCTGTTCTGAGATACAAGCTTCAATTCTGTAATTATTAAATCCAAAAATATAGCAAGGCATGATGTTATCAAATAGAGATTCACTCTAAGTGAGAACAGATAGAAACTCTCTATAATCAGGCATTTTCCCTTCTTCAGTTCTATTTTAAATGCTTATTTTGACAATTCATAATACTGAGGAACATTTGGAATGCAAAGAAATTTCAAGTTTGCTGGGTGCCATTTCATCTATGAGAAACCACAGCTGAGCCCAGGAAATAGTGCCCAGCTGAACCGCAAAGTCTACAAACACAAAACTCACGCTACTGTACCTGAAATGTCTGCCAGTTCTCAGTGGGTGACAGGCTACACCAGTCCATATCCATTGTCACAGCCTTGGATCTAACTCCAAATCATCTCATTCTACTACTTCATGATAATTTATTAACTACCACTTCCATAAGTAAAGTCCACCCTCACCACAGTAAAGGGACAACTTCATTGTACTATTTACAGATTTTTTTAACCACTCACTGCATGGAAAACTGCACTATCATTTTCATGAAGTTCCTATCTTATGTGCCACTTCCAGCTTTTTCCCATGACGATGTTTTCCATATGTTACATTGTCGTAGGACTGGCCAATTAAGGTACCCACCATTGGACAGATCAGTAATATAGTTAGTGTATTAAGATCCAATATACTTTCAATTTTCTATATTTCAGTTATTGCATCACAAAGTATACTTTTGTAAAACAACTCAAGAAGTGCTATGAATTATACATAAATCCCATCCTACAAAAAACATTAGGAAGGGATCTTAGACAGCGGACCCTTTAACATGAACAAAGGTCACATCTTCCTGTGACCTTCTATCTGGAGCTGAATAGGCTAAGTAGGATGAGCCTTTGCTTACCAGTAATTGATAAGTACCACTTTATACCCACAGACCACTACTATGGGCATATTGGATTACAGAATCAGCCAGTAGTTTTCCACATTTTTTTTAACTTAGCAACACCAAATAGGCCTGCTATCATGCAGAAGACAAGTATAAGAAGCAGAAAGAAGTTAATTTAGCAATGATTGTAACACTTCTACATACAAACTCACAGTTTTTCTGTTCTGCTCATACAGTTGTCTTGAATAGGATTTAGCTCACTCTTACCAACTAAAGCAATCTAGCAAGTACACCTAATGTCCTAAAGAAACACTGACCAGCTTATGGTGGGAAGGGCTAGTTTGGTCTATAAGGTGTAGTCCATTATCTCAGGAAGCTAAGGCGGGAACTCAAGTGAGGAAATGGGAGACAGGAAGGAAGCAGAAACCAGAGGGGAATACTGCTTACTGGTTTGAACCTCATGCCTTGCTCAATCTGTCTTTTTATATTACCCAGGACCACCTGCCCATGGGTGGTATTGTCCACAGTGGGCTGGGCCCTCTCAAATCAATCTCTGATCAAGAAAATATCTCCTACACATAGACACGCCCACAGTCTTCTGGTGTTTCTCTAACTTATGCCAAGTTGACAATAACTAACCAGAACTCCTCCTACCCCTTCCTTGCTTCATTCCCAAGACATATTCACAATCATGGTTGATGATCAAATGGCTTCCTATCTTTAGTATAAGAATATAAACTTAATAATCTCTATTAACATGTTTTATTATCTACAATTAAGCTTGAAAAAATAACAAAATTTTAAGACATCTAACTTAAATATCAAATAATTAGTATCCTTTTAATAATATTTTAAATAGTGATCCATATGTTGGGACATTTACATCATTGAATAAAGAATCTGTGCTCGAGTATGGAATGCTGCTTGTCTTCCATCTAAGAGCTGGAGGGAATCTATTTAACATCTTAAGAGCTGAAAGGGAGATGTGTCTATTTTGTGCTTCACATATGACTGAAGTGGTTACCACCATTACTGACCTTTTACCTGAGGCTTTGGAATGCATTTCCCCTTTCCTGCAACTTCGTAGTTAACATGTCAGGAGTTCAACCAAATTCTTACATTCAGAGAATGGAGCAGTCATACCAGCGATCGCCACTGGCGACTCTTCAAGGTACTGCTAAGCTGAAGGATGAATTTTAAATCTCTCCAGTCTCCAAGATTCCCAGTACTCGTAAGTAACTAGTCTAATATCTTACCCAGCCACTGGATTTTATCAGCACAGCATATTCTGCTGAACAGTTAGTGGAAAGAAAGAAACCAATGTGACTTGGTGCATCTCTGAGATTTTGAGGGAGGTTCCAGTGTTTGGGGTGTACCATCAAGAAGGCTTCCTAGAAGGTCATCTTAATACACAGGCAAGTGTTCCTACTGGTCCTCATTACATGCTTTGCTCACATGTTTCAAAGGCAGAACCAAGCAGAACAGAAGTGGAAATTAGACTCTGAATGTTGAGTGCTGAATAGATTAGTCCTGTCTTCTTTAAAGTATGCCCAGGCTGAGGACAATGGAATGAAAATGAGCTTTTAGCCACAGAAGAGTTAATCTTGCTTTAAAATGCTGGATAAAATTCTGAGAAAAATATGTGCAAAACAAAATTGAGATCATTCCTGAATAACCAAGTTAAGCTTTTTAAGACACTGAAAGCAAACTTTCATGCATTGCTCTCTCCTCTCTCTCTCTCTCTCTCTCTCTCTCTCTCTCTCTCTCTCTCTCTCTTTCTCTTTC
>JADRCD010224924.1:13637-41535 GCA_019843815.1 Montemys delectorum | reverse complement strand
AACTTTCATGCATTGCTCTCTCCTCTCTCTCTCTCTCTCTCTCTCTCTCTCTCTCTCTCTCTCTCTCTCTCTCTCTTTCTCTCTCATCATCTCTCTTTATTTCTGTACTAGTATCAAAAGTTAATATAAAATAAAAATCCATGCATTTGATGATTAAAAAGTAAGTTTTAAACATACATAGAGTGTCAGAATATACTGATGATACTCAAATAAAGAAGGCTCCAAGATTAATCAAAGAGCTGTGTTATTTCCCTTCCATGTGTAATTTTGCAGTCTCTCTGTGTGAGTGATAATCAGTAGGGGAAAGGTAATTAAAATATCAGATAACCCAGCCAATATTTCCAATTCCTGCTCAAGTCGAAAGAATGTTGTTTCCTAACTAAAGAACACTCAACCCCAAGAATCCAACTACAAACATAGAGAGAATACATAGAAGGCAGATGGTCAAAATGCTATCATGCTATCTGTTGTCTGATAGCTCCTGGATGCCTCAGCTAAGAAATGCCAGCTTTGCTTGCAATAAAAATAAATCCACTCTGTCTCCAGCCCCTGTAATGTATACACACTCACCATCAAGTCTTACAGGAAACACTTCCACTGTTCTCTTCCTAAACAAAACCACATATTAAATTCTAGCTCTTCTACATATTGTGTTCTGGTGCCTTATTAGCCACCACTGTTTGAGATGGGGATGCATCTCTGCTTGTCCAATGCAAGACTCAGTTTTAGACTTTACCATGCCCTCTAGCGCACTTGGGAACAGACTTTACATGAGATCAGGGAACCTGAGAGTCAGTTTAGAAAAATAGCTGAGGAAGACTCTTTCCTGGGTGGTACCCTTTTCCCTAAACTTGGTTTTTCTTCTTAGACCATGTGACATCAAACTCCTCTGAAAGGAAATGGGTGCTATATGGAACACCAAAATGGTCACGGGAAGTAGTAAAAGTCTAAGTTTAAAATTAATGAAATTCTGAGGGTTTAAGTTCTATTGAGGATGACAGCAGGAGACTTTATTGCATGACCATAGCTGTTCTATGCACATTCCTAAGCCAATTCTGATCAAGAGAGTGCCCCACTAACTGATAGAGAAAGGTATCAGTCTTTGGCTGAAAAATAGTCTTTGTAAGTTGGAGCCATTGTTTCTACTAAGACACATTTTGTTAACTTCTAGAGACATTTCATTTACAGTTGTCACAATTGGGGGTGTATTATCACCTACTGAATGGAGGAGAGGGATGCTACTAAAACCCACACAATGCACAGGCACTCCTTCACAAAAAACTAAGGAACCCCAAGTACCAACAGGGCTGTAGATCAGAGATCCCATTGTAGATCTAGTCCCAGAGGTGAGGCATGGAGGCTTACACACACATCAAGTCAAGCTTTTCTTCAATGCGCTACTGTGTTGTCTTCTTTGGTTTGATTTCAGCCTCCAGTGCCTGCTTCCAGGCTGTGGTTCTTCTCTGCTGGGTCAGGATTTTGTCCATGAACATTGTCCATTTCATTCTGCTCTGACTTTTGACTTGTGCTGGACCTGGATCATCAGGTGGATCATCAGGTTGTAACAGTTCCAATCTCATTGCTACAGTTTGGGTTGTGGGAATCCAGTAGTCAAAGCTTACATGCCAGATCATGGAATAGGAGCAGAATTGGTAATTTTGGACAGATTGGTTTAGAGCCTCATTTGATATTGTTTTGTTTTTGTTTTTGTTTTTGTTTTGGACAGTCGTCTGACCTTCTCAGGGATATTTCCCACATCTTGTCAAATTACCTAGCCTTAGTATCATTTCTTCCCACCTTACCCACTAACTCCAAAGGCTGAGCTGAGACATCACATTGCCATCTCTAGAGAGAGTAATTTCCAAGTAGCTTTATCTCTCAAGTGTGCATGTGTGCGTGCGTGCGTGCGTGTGTGTGTGTGTGTGTGTGTGTGTGTGAGAGAGAGAGAGAGAGAGAGAGAGAGAGACAGAGACAGAGAGAGACAGAAAAAGAGAGAAACGAGAGAGACAGAGACAGACAGATACACACAGAGAGAATCAGACAAAGATGAAAGAACCAGTTGATATGATTTAGTCCACATACAACTACATATTACAAGAAATGAGTGTGGGTAGTTGGAAGTCATATTAGTTCATGGCAGAGAACAATGTCTCATAAGACCAAGTCCACTTTACTGTAAAGCAACACTATCAGCAGTAACAATGGAATTTTGATGTCCTTGATTTCAACCAGTGTGCTTATCTTTGTAGCATTATTTATAAATACCTCTTTTGTTAGAATCTGAGAACAATCTTGATAAAAATAATTTTCCAAGAAATGACACCTAAGTATGCTATGCATTGGATCAGATTATCAAAATGATCCTTCCTTGATGTACCAAAAACCATTTTCTCAAGAAGCCTCTATCACCAGCAATCCTTCTGACAAAAAAGATAAGTAATCTCAGACAAACCTGAAAGTTTTTAAAGGTTCTGCAGATCTAAGATAGTATCCTCACATATAAAACAGAATTTTCAGTTTGGAAATAACTCTGCAGTGAACTTTAAATGTTTTAAATAAGTTAACATTTTTATTGGAATTCTCCTGGAAACTATGTAGAAACAGATCCCATTTGAGTATCTGTTGATCACAAATGTTAGACAGCATTTTTAGTGGTGGTGATGGGATTCTCTTAAGCTATCCAAACCTCTGAACATCAACATCTTAAGTTTATGTTGACAATAAAGTAGCTCTAGTTGCTCCTGAGCTCAGTCCATGCAGAATTGATGTGAACCAAGGAGTTATAGATATATCCGAATGCCTTAAGTAACTTCACGTATTAGTAGAGGATATGTATGGACCATGGCACTGAATCAGGAAATCATGAACAGACTCTCTGGCTGTAGCTGACAATGAAAATATCACCAGTCTTGAAATGCACAAGAGTAAAGCAGAGTGCCATGCTTTTCCAAGTGAACAAAAACCAGAGGCAGTCTATGGGCTGCAAGCCCATAGCAGCTCCATCTTAACCAGTGCCAGAATCCCTGCATTTGATAAGCCAATTACGTACCTCTCTCACACCAAACTTCAAGTGATGAGTCCTGCAATAATTGATTTCCACATTTTAGCTAGTGTCTTCACTGTGTAACTAAATGAATGTTGGCTAGGATATATACGAAAGTCTATATAACAATATTCAAGCACACCTTAGAAATGAGTTTTAGGATTGGCTTTCATTCCATTTTTAATGTATAGCTCACACACATTCTACAAATCCTGTACTCAACACAGTGCTAATTCCAAGGGACCTTCGAGGTAATTGTGAGTCATGTATCTATTAATCATGTTAGTAATATAATGAAGCGTAAATTATTACTCCTTGTGTTATTAGTTTATTCATGTCATAGGTTAAAATAACCAACCTATGGCTGGAAGCATAGAACTACCCCTTTAAGCCTACTGGGAAAATTTCAATTGGATTTAACAAATCCATTCCATGGGTCAAGGGGCCCATGAGATTGGATATTGTGTCACAAGAAGTCACAAACACATTTCTGCCATGGTACCTGATTAATTAGACTAATACACGTAATACAAAATCAAATTGACACTTTATACGGACACCCAAGGCAGGCCTTTACCTTTGTCCAGGGTTAAGTTTAGCCCCATTGCTATTTCCTTCCATGTGGCAGAATGGGCAATATCATGAGGTTTCTGGCTCCTCTCTAGAACCCATTCACTTTTCTTGTGACAGCACATGCAAGCCACCTCTTTGAGGTCAGCATTGTTGGGTGTGTATTTGCCTTACTCTCTTGTCTTATATTTCAATTGAATTTGAATAAGAAATTTGAAAGGATTTGCCTTAGAGTAGTCTAACTTTTGGTACATTTCAGGAGAACTTTGAGAAATAAGACAAATGCCCAGACTGGGTTAGTAAAATAAACACTTTAAAGATTTTGAGGGGCTTAGGACTTATTAAATCTTTACATGTATGAGATAGATTTTTTTTTTACCTCAGTTCATTGTAAAGGCTTTTTGCTGGTTCATACGGTTGAGATATATATTCATATATACATATACATATACATATACATATACATATACATATACATATATTTCTGTAGCTTGGGAAAAGTCTTAAGCTTTAAGTTCTCTGATATTTTCATCCTGATGAATGGTTATAGCTACCCCTATGGCTATTTATACATAGTTATTTTTAAATATGTGGAGGCTTTCTGTTTGCTTGTTTTATGACCTGTGACAGCCTAAAGCAAAATTTCATGGCCCAAAGCAAAAACATAAGTTTCAGGAAAACTGAAGGACCATTTGGCTCGAACAATATGGTAGCTGAGGGACTCTGAAAATCATGGACTCAGCCAAGGCACGCATGAGAATAACAATCTCCAACTATGTGAAGCCAAGGATAAACCTGGGCTTTAGAAGTCAATCAACTTCAAGCAAAGGCTTGGCCACCAATAGGCTAAGTGATGCCATACTGCAAGTAGCTCAATCTATGCTGGTTGATCTCAGGGCCACACATGGTCAAGCTGAGACTAGAGGAGGCCAGTTTTTCTCTGCAATCCAAGCTCTTAACCATCTGTACTAGCCTTCAGCAGCCACTGTCAGAAATGACCACAAACCTAGTAAGTTTATTCTCCTACAATTACTAAGACTAAAAGTCCAAAATGCCACCTACTGGTCTGAAATCAAAGTTTGGGCACGGTTATATGCTTTCTGCTGCCTCTGTGGGAAAGTCCATTGGTCAGCCTTGTCCAGCTTCTAGCAGTCACCTGTGTCCCTTGGCTTCTGGTCCCTCTGTCAATCCCCAAACAACGGCGTGACACTGTCACTCTCTCTCTTATTCAGACCTTCTGACTTTCCTTTCAGAAGTTCCCCCATGATTATAGTGGGCTTACTGAATGATTTAGAAGATGCCTCCCCATCTTAAAATATGTGATGGCATTTGCAAGGGCCTCCTTGCCTTGCAGGATTAGGACTTGGGCGTGTTGTCTACCATGCCAGCACATGCCAGCCTTTCCGCTAAGTGGACATTACATTTGGACACACAGAGTCTTAGACACATACTCAGCCCCACAGTATGAGAATGTAATTTTTTTTTCAGAGTTTGTGGTTTGGCTTCTTTTCTAAAGTGGTAGGTGTGGCTCACCAGTTGGAAATACCAATGTTTAAAAACTTTAACTACTTACATTCATAAGAAACCTGACATAGAACAATGTGTTTTCTGTAGCCCCTCATGAACCACACTTGTTCCAGGAAAAGCAAGCTCAGGCTTCAGGGACTGACTGGCAAGGTGTGGAAGGTCCACAGATCAGCAGCCTACAGCCTGTAGGTAAGAGCAGCAGAACCACACTTCAGACTTTAATTCCTTATCTTCTTTAACCTTAAAACTGTAAGGGGATTAAAGCTTAGATATTAATTCTTCTGCAATGATTTTGCAAGAGAAAGAGTGATATAAAACTTTAAGGCTTATCCATAGAGCTGGCATTTTATTAACAAAGTTTCATTCTGAGTTTTGGCTTAATTTTGCTGCAGATTCTCCGAGAGGTTCTGTTGGACAGTTGTAACAGGAAAAAAATTTGAGGAAGGACCCTGCAGAGAGAACATTTTGGCCTTGGAGTTCATATAACTAGTACATTGTTTTGATCCATTTCAAGGCCTCCAGGCAAAAGGTAGGACTCTTTCCTGAAGACGAAGAGCTGCCCAAACCAGCCCCGCTGTAGAGGTGATCCAAGTGGCCTCCGAAAGGAAGCAGGCTGCAGAAAGCCATCATTGAGAAGGTTCTGTGTTGTGGGGCTCTGGGAGAATCTGCTCCCTACACCCTATCCAATGGGCACCCAGAGTTGTGGAATAAGCCCACTTTAAAATGTCATGCTTGGTAGTTTAGAAGGTGACATTCTGAACTTCATCAGATGCACTCTTTATCTTTTGCTCAGACCCTAGCATGGATGGAAACAGAGGTGTTAATCATGTGGCTTTCATAACACTCCAATAACTGGAGAGAAGTTGTAGAAGAAAGGGTTATTTTTCTATGCTGTATGCTGTTATGTCAGTTATCCAAGTGACTTCTTCATCCAATCACATCTTGATGGCACCTGCCTGCCATTAGGTGTTTAAGCTTACAATCTTTAAGGGAAAGACTTTGATATTTTCCCTAATATAAAGACCTTTGGCAATCTGGAAACTTTCAGAAAATTGCTTTTTAAAACAACAGAATCCTTAAGATTGCAAAGTGAACCAGCCAAATTGAAATACTGTTTCATAAAGGTTGGGAAGGAAGTATTGGAGATATATACGAACCTTCATTGGTGCATTAATAAGACTGAGGATTTATGCCATAAGCTGTCATTTAAGTATGCCAAATGAGCACCAACAGCATTTAACCTCCAGTCTCTATGCTAGGATGTGGAAATCCCTGTGATGTTTGTTAGTGAACAAAGTCAAAGATAACACTACATCTACAACATGCTGCCCATATTTATACCTGAAGAAAATGTCAAATGTCTAAGGCTTAGGAAAGTAAATACATATTTTTATATCCAAATTAGGGGTTTCTGTGAAAATGGAGTCCCAGGTTAAGAACCCTGGACTTTGAGAGACTGGCTACCATCTGCCATGAAAAATTCAATTTGACATTCCTTCACTCCATGTACTGGTCAGAGCTTGATTCTAGTTCTTCCTATTTGGCAAACCTAACTTAACACTATTCCTTACTGATCAACCACATTTATCCACAGCAATGCACACTGCTGACACTAGAACACAAAGTATTCCAGTCTGCACAAAAGTAGTGGGTGTGATCCATCCCATCCTACCCTTGTTGGAAACATTAACTTGGAAAACTTCCATTTACTTTCATAAGAAACTTGGTATTGGACAATAGATTTTCTGGAGTCCTTATATGAACCACCCTGGCCCATCATCCTAAGTGGGGCCATGAAAACACATTTATCCACTAAGCTTTAAATTACACATAGTTTTGTCACTACTTCTTGGCTTATGCATAATCTGAAAATGTGATGGCACATCACCAGGTTGAGTAGATGTGGAGAGCTAATGGGCTTTCAAAGAAATGCACTTTTAGTAAAAGAAAATGTGACATTTATTTATCTTTAGATCTCAGTTTGGGTCCTATAGGAAGACCTCAACAAATGTCTGTGCAATGAATAACCAATGCACTACTCAAATGATAATCTCAGTTTCAGCGAAGGAAGCATGTATTGTAAGCTGGGCAGTGGTGGTACACGCCTTTAATCCCAGCACTTGGGAGACAGAGGCAGGCGGAGTTCTTAGTTCAAGGCCAGCCTGGTCTACAGAGTGAGTTCCAAGACAGCTATACAGAGCTATACAGAGAAACCCCTGTCTCGGAAAAAAAAAAAAAAAAAAAAAAAAAAGCATGTATTGTAGAGTATAAAAGCTACTGGAAAAACAACAGCCCATTCTTGGTGCATTTGGCTTTGCATCTCAGAATCTCTGTTTCCTTATCATTAAAAAATATAAAGATTTCTCCTTCAAAATGCTGCCCAGGTAAATATAAAATAAACAATCATTCCATTCCTCTTTACTTACAGAATACAAAGTGGAAATGTGCATCGGTACTGTCCGTAGGCAGGAGTCTTCCATTTGGGATCTGTTCCGCAATGGATCTTCATAGCCACCTCCTGTTCTGGCCTTCCCCTGCTATAAAGAGCAGATTTTCTTGGTAACTAATGTTAACTTCTGTTCCTTCATGTTACTCAGTGGCTCATTATTTATTTTTTCCTGAAATAGATTAATTGTTTTCAAACATAGAAATAAACCCAGAATATTTTGAGGATTATGGATATCTCAGATGCTCGCCAGTGAAGGCTGGCACAGGCCGATTAAGTTTTTGAATGGTAATAAAATACAATTTTGATTTGGCAGTACATTAAAACCAAACAAAACAAAACAAAAACTTCAGATTGAAATCCATGAGTGAGCTGTTAATTTTAAAGTTTAATTTAAATGTATGAAATATTAGAGTGTACTGCATGTCTGATGAAGTAGTACTTAATGAAAATTTCAGTCCCTCCCCTGCCACCCCTCCACGGTTTGCATTTTATTGAGATGAATATAAAATGTATTTCTTACTACAGATACTGATCAAAAATATTCTATAAATCAATCATGGCCAATATATTAGATTTGTACATTGAAAAAAATAACCACCACAACTCTGGTTTTGTAGAGAACACAGTACAGGTCCCTTAAGCAGGCTTGTGCTGTCCTCAATGGTTCTGGTCGAAAGCTCTCTTACATAGGAAGGTCTTCATATTTCTGTTTGAGATTTTGCCTTTTTTAATGAACCAAATGTGGAGATCAAACTATTCAATTAGTAAGTCCTTATTTTGGCCAGCAGGGTGTTTCAGTAGGTAAAGTCACTTGCAACCTGAGCCTGAGGCCCTAAGTTCAATCCCTGGAACTCAAGTGAAAACTTGTTCACAAACATCATCCACTCACTTCCCTATGGCATACATTTCAGCCTCCAATACACACAAGGTGGCAATAATAAGCAATTTTTGATTATTTCAAAATGAAGAGTCATAAATAAAACATTAGCTACTACGGCATACAGAACCCTTATCACCAAAGACAAGGTCTTTTATTGTTTGTGCTTCATGACATCTTTGTAGTAACTAGACCTTTATATGGGCATTCTAGCCCTGTACAGAATATATGTAAATGATGAACTGTTAATTTCTACATCACAGAGATACTATAGCAATTAAATGGCGTGATGTGTAAACTACCAGCCTAATGTTTGGACTACTTAAAAAGTGCATACTGAAACTAGACTTCCATGTCCTAAGTTTCTCTTTGATGAGTACTTAATAGGATGTCCAGTAACAAAGGAACATAAAATTATTTTGAATATCGAACTCTTCTTTGCTCATCAAATGTAATCAGACAAGCTAAAATATGCTACTACAAAACATTCTCTTCGAATGTTGCATTTAGTATCTCAGTTAGAGTTTCTGTTGTTGTGATAAAACACTATGACCAAAAAAAGAGTTTATTTCAGTTTACAGGTCTCTGTCAGATACACCACGGACAGAAGTCAGGGCAGACACTCAAGGTAGAACCTGGAGGCAGAACCTGAAGCAGAGGCCATGGAAGGGCACTGACTGCTAGCTTGCTCTCTTGCTTATTCAGTCCAGTCTTACAGCTTCCAGGACCATTAGCCCAGGGGTGGCACCACCCACAGTGAGCTGGGCCCATGTGCATCAATTATCAACCAAAAACATGCACTGTAGGCCAATCTGATGGGCATGCTTTCTCAGTTGATATTCCCTCTTCCAAAATGATTTTAGCTTGTGTCAAGTTGACACAATAACAGTCTTCACTATAGTTTATTTATATCATACTCATTTATGTTACATGCAGATATGAATTTTTTATTCTGTTTGTTTGTTTGTTTGCTTGTTGGGACAAGATCAAATTATGTAGTGTTGTCTGCCTGGAACTTGCTATGAAGACCAGGATACCTTCAAACATGTGATGATGTTCCTACATTTGCCTTCTTAATGCTAGGATTACAGGTATGTGATACCATGACCTTTAAAAAAAGACATATCTGAAATTTAAAACGTTGGGCTTGAGGTTATATATGAATATTAAAATTATAATTTAAATCTGATACAATTGGGCTTATTAGAGACCAGAACACAAATCACTATAACAGCCCATTTTATGTGTTTGTCGGTGATGGGCCTCTGTTCAATGGTGTGTACCACACGGGCTGACAATGAGCAGTAAACTCTACCATGGGTATTCTTTGATATCCACATGATGATTAAATTGCCTGGGAATTTACGTCTCTGAATGTATCTGAGACATTAAATGAACATTACTATCATACTATACCTCAAGTCTCTATTCAGAAATACTTTTTAAATATTTATAAATTTAAACTGAACTCACAATACATTTTCTAAAAGAACATAGATATAAACTAGTTATATATACAGTCCAATATTAAGAATTTCTACATGGGATTTTGCAACATTTGTACCAACTCATCTGTACAATTGCCTGAATAAAATAACAACTAATTACTAACCAATGATTTGCTTTCTTATTAAAGTTTACTCATGTCGTGACTTAAAATCTCATATTGTAACCTGCTCTTTACACTTAATGACTGGTTGTGGATGAACATATTTCATGCACTTAATCAACCTCTCTTTTTACAACCCTAATATAGTTTATTCTGTTAATAAACATTTGTATAAAGCACCTGTCTGGTTGCTGTGACGACAAGCAAAAGTAATTTACAGCTTTGAATGTGTTGAAAAGGCACATGTGGATAAAGGATGAACAACAGAGAAAGAAAGATCTAGATTCCCCCTGCAATCTGGTAGCAACATGTGAGGACATTGTACCCAGCACCATGTTAAGCCACCGGGCCCAGCATTACTTTAGGCCATTATGTCCAATACCATACTAAGCCACTCTGTCCAGCACCAAGCTAGGCCACTACACTCAGCAGCATGCTAGGGTGCTATGTCCAACACCACACTAGGCCACTGTGTCCAACACCACACTAGGCCACTGTGTCCAGCACTAAACTAGGCTACTGTGCCCAGCACCATCCTAGGCTACTATGTTCAGCATCATGCTAGGCTACTATGTTCATCACTATAGTAGGCCACTGTGTCTAAGACTACACTAGGCCACTGTGTTTAGCACCATGCTAGGTTACTGTGTCAACAAGAAGCTGGAGATCAAGGTAAGAATACAAGTTGAGTCCGTTATTCTGGTTTAGCTTCTGTCTTAGGTTTTATGGTTGGGAAGAGACACCATGACCTAAGTAATTTTTATAAAGGAAAAGGTTTAATCAGGGCTGGCTTGGAGTTTCAGAGATTTAGTTCATTATCATCATGGTGGGAAGCATGGCGGCATCCAGGCAGACGTGGTATTGGGGAAGGAAATAAGAATTCTACATCTTGGCCTGCAGGCTGTAGGAGATTGTGTGCCACACTAGGCATGGCTTGAGCAGAGAAGACCTCAAATCCTGCTCCCACAGTGACACACTTTCTCCAACAGTGTCATACATATCTACTCCAACAATGTCACACATCCTAGTAACCACTCTACTCGGGCTTCCCCATGGGTCAAGCATTCAAAGATATAGTTAATATGGATCATACATATTCAAACCACCACAGCTTCCAAGTCATTAACGCCATCCATAAGTTCTGGAAGCTAGACTCTGCCTATAGACTATAGATGAGTGGTAGTTATCAGAATCTAAGGTCAACAACATTCAATCAGTCACCTGTGTTCAGACCATTCTGTCTCACGTCACTTGCCATCTGAGAACAGAGGAGGAATCAGAGCCTAGAATATTCTCACAGCAAGTGATTAACTTACCCTCTCCTTAAACTCAGAGACCATCTCTTGCACCACTCCTTGACAAGCAGCAGGCTGTGGAAACAGAGTGGTGTTTTTCCAAAGATAAACAAGCCTGATGGCTATTCCATGATGGAAAGCTGCCAGGTTATATTCTGCCAGCTCCCATCCCCAAAGAACTTACAGAAAGGTTGTCTGGCTTTTCCTCACTTCACCCCAAGGCATCATATTACTTAAGAAGCAATAAATGTACCTCTTCCTTGTTTTTGTGTATTCCCTAAGCTCCTTCATGGGGAGCTGTGAAATAGAGGTCAGCTCCTGACACAGCATCAGGTCCCAGGCAGATGGGCCCTGTTGGGTCATAGGCTAAGTTTCAGTCAGGAGTACTGAATCCCAGTGTGCTAGACTCAGGGAAAAGTGGAAAAGATTAACAAGCTTCTCCCGATCTTTAAATATTACTTGAGAATAGAAATAACTATAGCCAAGAAGCATGAAGCCTCTGTCAAAAATCAGTGATGATGTATTTGGGCCTACTGTTGCTGAAAGATGAGAATACAGCAAGTTGTAACAAATTCATTCTTCCAGAATGGAGTATGTACACAAAGAACAACACTTTCTACAGCCAGGGTGTTAAAGGGAGACCCAATGTTTAACACAAAACAACAACAACCACAGCCTAGGTCTAATCATCTAAATAAACCAGGGCTCTGATCAGAAAACTAAAATTCTAAGTGCCTTCAAACCACACCATAAATGGAGACAATAAACATAAATATAATTATGTGAAATCTTCTAAAAGTTGTCTGTGGCCTGTAGACCTCATGATTTATAAATTGTTCAGCATCACTTGATAACTGACCTAAAAGTTGAAAGAAGTTCTAAAGATGAACAAAATTTCCAGTCAGTACCTTTGTGTGGCCGTTTGAGCTGACTTGGCCTGGTGCTCATACAACAGTTGACGGGGAAGTGAATGGTGTGGCTGGTGGGAATTGGCATGGATCAGCATGTGGCTGCATGTGCCAAACACTTTATTTTTGCAGGGTGAATAAACTGTATGTGAAGTTATCTTTTCCAACTCTTTGCAAGCCATAAACAATTAAGATGCAAGTTTTAACATGCGGTCTGCATTTAGCCCCTAGGGAAAGTTTTGCCTTGCTTCATTTTATTTGTTTTTATATCTTCCTTAGAATCTTACCAAGAAATGGTACAATTTGCATGTGTGGTAATTACTTAAATAAGAGGACTAAGTACAAGAACATATTTCCAAATGCCATGCCCAATGCTCTAGGGCTTGACCTGCTAGCTTTTGAAAGGTTACACCGCCCCGAACAATTGGATATGGCACAAACATTAGAGTCACAATGCATGCCTCAGTGAGAAAGGGCTTAAATGTCTCAGGTAATGATTTTACCTATCATTCCATTAGGTTGTAGAGTCTGGTTTGTGATGATTACTTTTATATACTGGGTGTACATGGCTATTCTCTCTCTCTCTCTCTCTCTCTCTCTCTCTCTCTCTCTCTCTCTGTGTGTGTGTGTGTGTGTGTGTGTGTGTGTGTGTGTGTGTGTGTGTTGAGAGCAGTATTTCTGGATCAGATTAGCATCTGAATTGGTGGATAGGTATACTCTAGTCCATTGAGAGAAATTATAAAATAAAAAGGTGGAAGAAGAGAGAAGTTACTCTCTATCTCTCGGTGTTGGAGCTGGTTAAGCATCTTCATCTGTTCCCTGACTGAGACATCATTGGACATCTGGTTCTTAGGTTTCACTGGGAATGAAAGCACACACCAGGTTTTCCTGGGTGCCCAGCATGTAAAGAACAGATCATGAGAATTCTTAGCTTCCTGAGCCAATTCCATCTAGCAAAGTTACCATAAGGACTTGTGGGCACACATTCTGTGTTCTATTTCTCTGGAGAACTCTGATACAGTACATGATCATAGGAGGTGGGATGCTCCTCTAACAAATATCTGAAAAATGTGCAAAGACATGGAACAGGCACCTGAGTAAATGCTAGACACCTCTTAAATGTGTACAAGAGAGGAAGTTGTTGAACAGATCACAGTGAGGGCTCAGAAGAAAATGGGAAAGATGTGTAGAATGCTATCATTTTCTCAGAGAAAACATAAAATAAAACATAGAGGTTACAGGTAGGATATAGACATTAAGCACAATTCTAATGAGGTCTCTGATGGAAACGATAAACATGCTATTGGGAAACAGAGAAAAATGGACCTTGGTATTAAGTGGCAAAGAACATGACTGAATTATGTTTGTACCCTCATATTTTCTGGAAAGTAATTTGAGAGTGATTAACTAGATACTTGGCTGGGTTGATTTCCAGAGGAAAGTATAGAGGGGGCTTGATTCTCCTGGCTGCTTCTAAGACATGAAGTAATCATGAAGCCAAACAGAACCAGAACTGCACAAATTTGAGCTATTCTCAGCATGTCTCACTGTAAGAAGTGAGAAAGCATGTTTGGAACAGAATACAACACCCAGGAAAGCTGACTCATTGCTTGATAAAACAATTGGTTCAGACATAAGCTATCAACATAATCACCCATCTCAGCACAAGCCAGGAATAAACATGGGAATTTTACCAATAGAAACTTTGCCACATGGAACTAAAGCAAACAGCACTGAATGAATGAGGTCTGAAAGCATTCTATTTCACATATATAAAAAATGGTGAGTAGCAATGGGGGTGGTATTCAGAGGCCACCAGGTAGGCCATTTTCATTGTTGCCACAGGCGAAGGGGGCAGGACTGCTCTTTCCACACACTGTCAAAGGTACCTAAGCTTAGTGTAGCACATTCTGTATTGCCTCCTGCTAAAGTTAGGCATGTAACTTTGTGTAACAGCAACAAGAAAAAAAGGAAACACAAATCATTGGGGAGTATTAAGTGTCTCTTGTATAGCTGCTCTATGAAAGAAAACAAGATTAAGTTTGGGAAATGTAGATATACTAAGAAAACAACTGAGAAGCCTTAAGATCCTGAGATGCTCTAGCCCTGGTCTCTTGTATCCTCTCCTTTCCTTCAGTCATTATTTACTCATTCCCTACCTAAGTCACTCATTTATGCAGTACACGTGTACTAAGTTACTGCCTGACACGAACTGTGCTAGTTGTCAGCATAAAAGATATGAATTAAAACATAGCTCAGGTAGCCAGTCCCACAACACCCAGTGTAAGTTCCACTCTCAGGTGCTCTAACACACCCAGGATCACAGGATCAGAGGTGAGGAGGACACATCAGCCCCAACACTGGGAGTAACTATGAAAGCCAGAAGATCCTGGGCTGATGTCATACAGACTCTAAAAGAACACAAATGCCAGCCCAGGCTACTATACCCAGCAAAACTCTCAATTACCATAGACAGAGAAAACAAGATATTCCATCACAAAACCAAATTTACACAATACTTTCCACAAATCCAGCCCTACCAAGTATAATAGAAGGAAAACATCAACACAAGGAGGGAAACTACACTCTAGAAAAAGCAAGAAAGTAATCTTTCAACAAAGCTAAAAGATAATAATAACAAAAATAACAGAAAGTAACAATCACTTTTTCTTAATACCTCTTAACATCAATGGACTCAATTCCCCAATAAAAAGACATAGACTAACTGACTGAACACATAAACAGGACCCAGCATTTTGTTGCACACAGGAAATACACCTCAGTGAAAAAGAGAGACACTACCTCAGAATAAAAGGTTGGAAAACAATTTTCCAAACAAATGGTACCAAGAAACAAGCTGGAGTATTCATTCTAATATCAAATAAAATCAACTTTCCACCAAAAGTTCTCAAAAAATTAAGGAAGGACACTTCATATTGGTCAAAGGAAAAAATCTACCAAGATCAACTCTCAATTCTGAACATCTATGCTCCAAATGCAATGGCACCCACATTCATAAAAGAAACTTTACTAAAGCACAAAGCACACATCACATCCCGCACAATAATAGTGGGAGACTTCAACACCCCACTCCCAGCAATGGACAGATCATGGAAACCAAAACTAAACGGAGACACAGTGAAACTAACAGAAGTTATGAACCAAATGTATCTAACAGATATTTATAGAACATTTCATCCTAAAGCAAAAGAATATACCTTCTTCTCAGCACCTCTTGGTACCTTCCCCAAAATTGACCATATAACTGGTCACAAAACAGGCCTCAACAGATACAAGAAGATTGAAATAACCCCACTTACCCTATTAGATGACCACGGACTAAGGCTGGTCTTAAATATCAACAAAAACAAAAGAAAGCACACATACACATGGAAGCTGAACAACACTCTACTCAATGGTAACTTAGTCAAGGGAGAAATAAAGAAAGAAAATAAGGGTTTTTTAGAATTTAATGAAAATGAAGACACATCATACCAAAACTTATGGGACACAATGAAAGCAGTGGTAGGAGGAAAACTCATAGCTTTGAGTGCCTCCAAAAAGAAACTAGCAGCTTGACAGCACACCTGAAAGCTCTAGAACAAAAATAAGCAAATAGACCCAAGAGGAGTATTCAGCAGGAAACAATCAAACTCAGGGCTGAAATCAACCAAATAGAAACCAAAAGAACTATACAAAGAATCAACAAAACCAGGAGCTGGTTCTTTGAGAAAATCAACAAGATAAATAAACCCTTAGCCAGACTAACCAGAGGGCACAGAGGCAGTATCCTAATTAATAAATCAGAAATGAAAAGGGAGACATAGCAATGAAATCTATCTTAAAATAATTATTCTGTTGTTGAATATTAATAGTTAAAATATTTTTTAAAAAGCTCAGATCAGTCATGAAGAAGTCCATAGGCTAGCACGCAAATAAACGTGGGTAAATATTACTATAGCAAAACTTCACTGAGAGACTAGGTAGAAAAGAAATGTGTATTTTCAAGTAATATTTTTTAGTAATTCTTTGAGAATGTCATACAAAGTGTATGTCCCACAATACCTTTATTAAGAAGAGTAACTACATGTATCTATCTATACTACACTAGGGCGCTAACTCTATTGGCCTTGGTGTTTGAATCCAGATGGTACCAACTTTATGTTTTGGGTGTATCTATATCAAGAAGGTGGTAAGCCAACATAATAACCAATATTAATATACATTTTTTATTTCAGTGCACAATGAAGAAGAAATCCATTAAGATTCTTGGGAAATTCATGAGTTAAATATGACAACAGCTATAGCTTTTCTTCCTTGTATGAGGTAATGTTTTTCTAGGGATGTTTAGCAATATTTGACCATCAATCACCTGGTATCATACCAAAAAGCACCTGTGTTGCCACTAATCCCTCGTGGTGTCACAATCACATTAGCAAGGCACTAAAACAGCACACAGCATGAGAGAAGAGGAAAATGGAGCAGTCCTGCCTTATGTGGGTATTTAGTAGGACTATTGACTGTTGTGCCTCACTTGTATTTCAACTGAAACCACAATTACTAAATAAAATCCATTCTTCTAAACCAGAATCAATAGGAGCTAGAATATATATTACTTTGAGGACAAGAGATTTTAAACAGAAAAGAGATATCATTTAATGAGGTAAGAAGAATAATTTTCCAGGAAGATGTTAAGGCATTATATGAGAACCTGGAGTTCTCTCACACCCAGAGTAACCTTTGATTCTAGTCAAACAACATCTCATGTACCCACAAGACTTCCATGATTCGAGAAGGGTGATGTTGCTGCCTGTAATGGGCACAGGCATCACACAGCCTAGGGAGATCAAGAGACTGTAAGACAAGCTTGGTAGAGACATTAAGCCAGTCGTCATTTTTCCCTTTAATAGGTTATTTGTCGGTATGTCTCTTAGATATCTTATTAGTAACTTCACTCTCAGATTCATCTATTAGAGTGTTTTAAATCTTGTTACATAAAATGAATTTATGAAATTGACCATGTCTTTTAACATGCCCAGTTAAAATATAAATATAATATATAGGCTTTTAATATTCTCAATTAAATTGTTGTATTTAAGTAATATATTCTCAGATATTTTACTATTGCACTTAACAGGCTATATTTTATCATGTTCCATTAAAATCTAAGTTACATATTGATAATGGTTACTTCTATATCACTCTGATGGAGTTCTTGACAGAAACTCCCTGATGGGTGAAAGGTTTATTTTGGTCTGTGGTTTCAAAGGAATTTCAGTCCTTCGTATCTAAAAACTCATGTAGGGGTGGATCTGCTGTGGCAACTGGAAAATGAAGAATACAACCTTCCGGCTGCACCCAGGTAGCACTCCAATCTGGATGATACTCCTTGTAAATGTCCTAGAATAAAACATCTATTCAAGAGAAAGAAGTGCTAGTGACCAGAACTTTAGAGGGTGGCAGAGCCAAGAGCCTTGAACAGGCCTATGTTACGAGCTGAATGTGAAGAATGCAGATGACAAGAGACACACATTCTTAGGAGACTAAAATGCCTTTATTCTGTGTAGCTGCATGAAAGGAAACCTGTGTAGTAGGAGTAGTGTCCCCAGCAGGTGACTCATCCTGGCAGCCCCTGTGAGATAGGCTATCTGCTGGAGAAGAGCAGAGCCTTTCAGATAGATCAAAATCACTTTTGTCTCAAATAACCTCTCCCTGCTTCTTGGCTGAGCTTCCAAAACCTGTGTGGGTATTTGTAGGACTGAAGCCAAAATCCTGCTACTAGCATGAGATCCCCAGGCAGGCCCCCACCCCAGCCTTGGGTTCCATTCACTTTCCTATGTTGAATTGCATTTTTCAACCAGAGAGTGTCTGGTTATCAATATTAGATGTAGACTAATGTAGACTTTGCTTTTTGCAGATTTTTTTTTTATTAGTTGACAAATTCCTCAGCCTCATTTTATTTTTGAAGCTGGGGGACTTCAGAATGAGAAAGTAAGTTGTGTCTTTCAATGTGAAAATGAGGTGTGACTTGAGATGAACAGTTTAACATTCCTCTGAAATCAATGAATATCCTGGTTAGTTTTTGTCTGTCTGAGACAAACTGGTGTCATCTGGGAAGAGGGAGCCTCGATTGAGAAACACACACACACACACACACACACACACACACACACACATACACACACACATGCACGCACACATGCACCCACACAAACACGTGTGCACACCTCTGAAAGAAAAAGAACTTGATTCCTTCT
This sequence comes from Montemys delectorum, assembly GCA_019843815.1. NCBI lineage: Eukaryota > Metazoa > Chordata > Mammalia > Rodentia > Muridae > Montemys > Montemys delectorum. The sequence continues at coordinate 23,000 of JADRCD010224924.1, read as the reverse complement.
CAGATGTAAACATTTTTCTAGATTATCACATTGCATAGCAGCCTCCATACACAACTTCTGAGCCCAAGTAAGAGCGCCATTAGCCTTTTAACGCATGCTCTTATCTGCTCGCAGTATCTGAGCTCCTTCCTTACCCACCTTTCCTTAAGGCTTGAATGGTGGCTGCTTTCTTCCCTCCAGTTAAACCAAAAGGACCTGTCATTTCCCTTTTTGAACTTAACTTGCCACCTAGTTGACAGTTCTTCATAATACATATCTTTCTACAAATGACCGGTGTAGTTCCTGTCCCCTGCCTGGCCCTGCCCCAGCAAGGTTGATTCTGAGTTGGGATACAGTGTTTCTTCTGCAGCAAAAAATCTAAAGAGCCTTTGGCCCAGAAAAAGGTATGAAATATCTGTGCCAATCATACATGGTAGAAAGAAATCTCTGTCTTTCTAGCACCGAGTCGCAGCATTTGGCAATACCTTGATCAAGCTTCTTTGGATTTGGGGGTGAGATGGATCAAGTCCTTTACATTTTCTCAATTTAAGGTTCATAATTTTATTTTGTTTTTTTACATCAATTATTCACTAAGTAGAAATGGACTTATTCATGAAGTATGCCACATGCTTATGCAGCACAGATATTTATGCATGATTTAAGTGTACAAGCTACCTCTCATGACTTTCCTAATGAAATGTACAACTCCTTTTTACAATTCAGACAACACTGTGTAGCTCCTTCCTCAAACAGCAACAGGTTAGCAACAAGCAGAGCCGGGGCAGTACAGAAGGGGAGCACCCTAGTACAGTTGAGGAAAGAATTTAAGAGGGGGTTTGAGAGGGGAGCTAAAGTTAAGATCCAATTCAGCGTTCGAGCCATCTGTTTTGTTTGAGAAGGGGTACCGTGTAGTCTTGGCAGACTTGAAGCTCAGTATACTGCTGAGGTTGACATTGAACTGAACCTAGTATAGGAAGGTTTTATGCTGTGCTGGGTATAAAGCCCAGAGAGCTCTGAACACACTAGACAAGAACTGGACAATGTCCTATCCACTAACCAATTAAAATGACTATCTTATTAAACTGTTTGCATCTCTTTATTGAATTATTTATGTCTTTCTTTCTTTCTTTCTTTCTTTCTTTTTATTTAAGAGGAGCTGGCATTCACATGCCACACTACATGTATGTACGTCAGAGGGCAATTTCTAGACAACTGTTCTCTCTTCTCTTTATATGGGTCACAGGGATCAAACTCAAGCCATCAAGCTTAGCAGCACATGTCTTTCAGTATGGAAAGACACAGTGAGCCATCTTGTCTGCCCTTAGTAAATTCAGTTTGGGAGAGGGGCATTTGTTTCTGAGCATTTCATACATTTCTATCCTTTCTCCCCCTCGGCAACTCCTCCTGTGTCTCCTTCATTCCCTCTCAAAATCATGACATTTTACATACTTCATTACATAGTACATTATAACTATTACATAGTATATTACAAATGTTTTATATTTATTATATATAATGTGTTATGCTTAAATATTACTATATATTATGTTATATATAATATTCTATATTGTATATCATATATTTTGTGTATTACATTATATATCATACATATTACATATAACATTGACTATTTTAAATTAATAAATACATAATTCTATAATATATACTCTATATATAACATGTTATATTACAATTATATAATAATTATGTATAATTTTATATCATATACTGTGTTATGTATTAATACAAGTGTTAATTATATATTAATTGTATATTATAAATTATATATTATACCTCATATTTTATATCTCATATCTTATATCTTGTATCATATATCATATATCACACATCATATATCATGTATAATGTATCATGTGTCATATATCATATTCTATATATTATATATAATATGTGACATATGATTCATATCATATATTACATATAATGCTAATTATTGTTGATTATATTAATGTATTATTAATAAATGTGTTAAGTATAACATGATGTATATTATATTGCATATATTATGTACAATTATATATTGTAAGATATATTATACAGCATATAGTATACATTATATGTTATATCAATTATGTTATATATTATATTATATAATATATGTAAAATATGTTATGTATTTCATAATATATAATTAAATATATATCATATATATTACATTATATATGATGTTATATTTGTAATGTATATTAGGTACATATAATGTAATATGTAATAATAATTATGGATATATAAATCCTACTGAGTAAATCTAATGTTGTTCCTATGTACATGTGTTTAGGGCTGTCCACTGGAATTATATAACCTAATAGAGGCAATAACTCTATAAAGAACTGGTTCTTCTTCCTTCCGCAGCCGTTGACTGCCCATAGCTTTTTATTTAAGAGTAGAACCCTGTAAAATATCTCCCACCCCTGTGACAAGTCAACTGGACTGCTGCACATCAATGAAGGTCTTATTTAGACAACCATAATTTCCAGATTTCATGTGTGCAGTTTCTATGTCATATTTAGAAGGTATGAGCTGATACTAAATATAAGACTATTTTAAAACAATAAAAATTAACTATCCAATTAAAAATATGGCTGGTGAATTGCACTGCAGATCAAAAACTGCTGCACACACATGCATGTGCTTATCCACACTCACAGATAATGAAGGTAAGTTTGGTCCTGTGGTGTCCTGTGGCAGCTGTGGCTCAAGTGCCATTGTCCCTGCAGGATTTCATGTTAAAGGTAACCTCTAATGTGAAGTTGGGAAAGCTTGATCATAAAGTTCCACACTCAGAAGATAGGATTCATGTCCGTAGAGAAAAGCCTATGTATGCCCCATTTGATCTTTGACCTGTCCACCACTGAAGTCCACCTGTCCAGTGTTGTCTGTGAGGAGCCAGCCTTCACCTGATACCAAACATGTCAGTGTCTCTCTCTTGTACGTCTCATCCTGCAGAACTATACTAAGTAAATTTTTATCACTTATAAATTGTCCAATCTGTAGAATTTTATTGTGATAGCATAAATAGATTTCAATAGCAAAAAAAGTGAGAAATACACACTAGTTGACAAGTGTAAAGTTATTGGTTGAGAATAATAATATGGATAAACATATTCAATATAAAATATGTAATATCATATTCAGAAGCCTACAAAAAATAAGAATTTTCACATTCCAGCATCAATAATACTTCATCACAATTCTAGACTATGCATAAATATACATGTATGAATTTCTCAAAAATGAATTCAAATCTTTAAAATTGTAATTACGCAGTCATCCTATAAATGTAGGAATGTGCATGCAGATGAGCAAACAACATTTACTATAGTGTTTGTTTATAAACCAAGGAAGACGATCCATGACAGCAACAGAAGGAAAGCATGCTTAAGTGGTCACCAGCGGAGGACTAGGTGCATGACCCACAGTGATTGACAGCATGACCTGATGCCACAGCACAAAAGCAAGGAAAACCTTAGCAACAGCACAGATATGTCACCAAAACCTCCCACAGTGGGAAAGTTTCCAGAACACTTGTTTTGTTTTGTTTTGTTTTGTTTTGTTTTAATAATGTTAGCCTACTTGTACAATGCATTCTGGAATGTTGTGAATTTATAGAAAACACAGTAAGCTGAGGGAATGGTTTTTTTAAATGCCAACAAAACTACCCTGAGGGGGAATGGAAAGGGGCCTTTTACATTGTTACTATTTTCAATTCTCTAGCTACAATTTTTCATGGATTGTTAACATTATTTTCCGTTAAAAAACTTTGAATCTCTGGAAGTCAGAAAATTGGACCAAATTATGCTTGATAGATATGGTGAGGCAGTTAATTGCCCCTTAGCGCTCAGCACAATGGCTTGCGGAGAGCAGACATCTAGCAATATTCTCCTGAATGGAAGATGGATGAGAAAAATGAGGGTTGACAAAAATGAGGCAGGGAGACAAGCAACCATGTTTTTGTTTTCTTACCATGTTATAGCTGCTTGCTCTTTTTAAATTTAAGAAAAGCCTATTCTCACAGTAAAAACTTACTCATCCACATACTTTAAAGAAAGATGTAATTCTTCAATCCCAGCCTTGGTGTTTTGTGTGTGTGTGTGTGTGTGTGTGTGTGTGTGTGTGTGTGTGTGTGTCTGTGTGACTGTGTGTGTATGTTAATCTCTGTGTGTGTCTGTGTCTATTCTCTACGTCCTCCTTGTCCAGAATCCATGTAAGTGCATACTCAGACTCTGGGGAAGAGATCTTAAATAAACACAAGTCCTTAGGAATCGGTACAGAAATAAAATTTGAGAGACGAAGAAGACTCAAACAACAAAGTCATTCTGTTTCCTATCAGAAGTGCAGAGAACCCAGAGAAAGCACCTGGCCAGTGAGATGCTTGGCCTGTCCTGTCTGCATGGTTCTTTGAAGGAGGCAATTGTAATCAGGAGATGGAAATCAACATAATACAGGGTGATCCTGACTTCAGCGTTTGCCCAAATCAGGAAATAGTGAACTGACTGTGACATCAAACTGCAGAGGAAGCCGGTGAGTCACTTGTTTGTCTTGGTCAGGCACATGGCTACAGAGATGAACTCTCTTGCCCCCATTCTCTTTGGGGCATTAGACGTGGTCTTTCCTCACCTGTAAACAGACTCAGGATGTGTCCTGAAGCTCAGCCAAGTGTCCAGCCTTGGGTAAGACCCATAGAAGATGAGGGAGCTTGGGAGGAAAAGGCAACAAAGGCACTGGTATCTACTTGCTGCTGACAGATTATACCAGGTGTTGGTGAGGCTGATTATATCAGTGTTCTGGTGAAGCTCAGGGGGAGAGAAACAGGTATACCCCTTGGAGCATTGATCTTTTCTATGGTAAGCAGCCTCAGAAATGCAATTCAGGCTGTGCCAAGAGAAAGAAAGGGAAGCAATTTAAAAGGACCAGACCCCAAGTGCAACAGAAGACCTCCCAGATGTTGGTGTTATAAAACAAAGAGGGAGAGGAAAACATTTGATGACACTTGTGAGGAAGACTTGGACCCACAGCCCTGTCTATGCTCCAAGTGCCCCTCTGTGTCTTGATCTTTTTATCCATAAGATAGGTATCAATGTATTTACATACACATTGAAAATAGAAACTCTCTTGACTATAATTTCCCCCCAGGCATTGACTAGCACACTTAGTTAAAAAGAAATGTGGATAATTATTATAACAGACATTGTGGGTCTATCTTGATTTTCTAATATAAAAAAATTATACTTCTAAAAGGTGGAAAATAATTGTCATCTTGAACAACAGTTTCAGGAGAAAGGACAGTGAAGCCATGTGGACAAATGCCAGTGACTTTGGCCAATGGCAAGATGATGCCCCATTTCTGTCAAAGGATAGAACATTTGTACTACACAAGGAGAGCCAAAGACTCAATTAGGAAAAAGTAACCTTGGGCATTAGTTGATAATCTGGCAGACTTTTCCTCTGACCTGGGTGAAATGACTGGTACAGTCATGGGCACCAAGGGATCTCTGCTTCAGCTGTATAATAGCCAGAGAAGAGCATGACCTGGGGAAAACCCACCCCATACCTTATACATTACTTACACATTCAGTTTCATGGTATTGCTTCCTGCCACAAGCTTGAAAAACAATGACTGGGAAAGCTGTCATGGGTAAGAACTGGAGTCTGAAATCACTGAGCAATACAAAGCCGAGAATCTGAATTTTCTGACCTAGGCCCATGTGGTTTTATGGAACTAACCAAGGAAATTATCAGAGACCCACAACTCTATTAAACCTTAAAAGCTATGCTCAGAGTTCTCATGTATATATGGGAATATATTTTTTTGGTTTTGTTTTTATTGTTTTTTTTCCTCTGAATTTTTCCCTTTTCCCCTAGTCAATTCAAGAGCAAACTCTGTGGTTCAGTACTTCAGGGAAAATGGAAACGAACAGAAATAAAAGGATCATATAAGACTTCATGAACTGTTTCCTTTCAAAACTTGCTGAGAAAGAGGAAGCTTAAATAGATACCACAGAGATTTGAGAAGAGTAACAAAACAGAGAAGCTTTGCTGCTAAAGAACTGTAGGGATGTCCTGAAAAATACAGTCTGTGGAGCCAAGTCCTGATTTCTGTCTGCATTCTAGAACTGGCCACCAGTTTTCTCTAGGGGTATGAGTCAACGGCTACTGGGACTTCCTGACTTGGAAAACATTCCAGTGTGCAAAGAGTAGCATGGAGAAACACAGCCCCTGGACCTGAAGGAGCACGTTGATAGGAGCCATAGAGGATGCATGCTCGTCAGGAGAAATGCAGTTTCTTTGTGCTCAGTGCTTTAGGACAAATATTCTAGTATATTGATATGAACTCAATGACAGGTGGCAAAAAATTCATCTCTTTGTTCTTGATCAAACTCTAGCCAGGCTCTGAACCTTCTTCTCAACTACACTTCAACCCTACCGTATAAAAACTATGAACACCGAACCTTGTGGGAGCTGAGGACTGAAATGAATGTCTTAGAGCAGGGTACTCATTTATGTCATTCTCAGTACCATGTGCAGGCATAAGTCTCTATACTTAACACTGCTCACTGGACAGAAAGGCTTCTCTGATTAAGGCTAAGGGTAGAACTTTTCTATGGGTATAAACAAGAAATATTTAAATGGCAGATTGATGCTATGTCAATTGCTAAACAATAGTATTCAGTTCTTCTCTTAGGCCTATGATCTCCTCTGTCATGTATGTGTGTTTGTTTGTTTGCTTGTTTTTACCAGCTGTCTAGTACCACAGTACTGTTAGCCATGAATTCTTCCCTGCAGAGTGGGTCTCGAATCCAATACGAGAACAGTTGATTGTGCCCATAACAATCAAGCCACCACTGCTCAATCTTCTCTGGTAAATTGGTCTTGTAGATCTTAGGAGTCTCAGCTGGATATAAGACCATCAATTCATTTTGTGCAAAGTCTCTCCTTAAGGATGTTTCATAGCGCCTTTGAGGACTATTGAAAGATAGCCAGGAGGAAGAAACTTTCCAACTCAGTTCCAGCATATTTATCAATATATCCAGAGTATGAGATGTCATCAACAATAGGGTCCTATCACCTAGTTCTGATGGGTAACCAAGGTGAATAGTAAGAGTCTATATTGTTTTGGGGTACCTCTTGAATCTCAACTGACAAGGAAGTATCCTATCTCTATCACTGGGGCTTTTGTTTAACTCACTGCCTCTGGGAGTATCTTTTTTGAGCATTCAGCACATGCATATTGGCAGCTTTCCAGATTATTTTTATAACTTCTTTGTTTTGGTTAATCCTCCTCTCCTATTTTATTGATTTCCTTATCCAAAATCTGAGGCCACAGCCCCCACTCCTCACCTCTGTTACTGGGAGAAAGACTATTATAATCATGAACTTACAGCTCTGTGCTACATAAAAATGAGCCCCTAACAAGTCAGGTATGGGTGGAGGAGGGGCTCAGGCCCTAGCCTTCACTGTTGAACTATTTGTTACTGACAGATTCAAGGAGAGTGGAAGCCATGCATTCAGTTGCATACACAATGACCACAGTACCATGTTTTAATGGATTATTATTCCTCACATGGTCACACAGATGGTCTTTGTTAAAATAAATGGCTATAAAACAAACCCAAAAGTTATGAAGCTCTGATGAGGAGGATTGTAATGGGAGGAAGATAAGAAGCTATATGGGGAAGAATAACTGGAATACACTTCATACAAGTGAAACTTGTCAAACAAAATTAATCCATAAAAAATATAGGTTCTCAGTCTTAGCATACACATACACACAGACTAATTACTACCACAATTTCTAATAATTCAAAGCTATGTTCTCAGCATTACAGTCTAGTTCACCTCATTAAATTCCCCTTGGGAAACCTTGCTACTTAAGGTCAACTCTACCATATCCAGGTAGCTCCCCTGAGCTTGGCACAAAATGGAGGGCTCTTTCTCAGCAGAGCTTCCTCTTCTCTACCCTATTTAGGGAGCTCAACCCCTACACTTCACCTGCGGAATGTCACATAATTTCCTGGAATGCCTCTCTATGCAAATGGGCTATCCCCAGAACCTTAAACCCCAGACAATGAAAATTTACCCTAAGAAGAACTCTTCCCCATTTTTCAAGGGTTATATAGTCCTTGTTCAGCCCAAATAAAGAGCACAAGCTATTTTCTAAAAGGACTATACCACTGACAAAAAAAAAACCAAAAACAACAACAAAACCAGAACCACAAATTCCTACCCATAGTCGCTCAAAGCTGTCCAGAGAATGCTGTCTTCTCCAGAAAACATCTAAAGATGGTTCCCTTATTTCCTGATATAATTTGGATGACAAAAGTCTGACTTCCCTAGGTGCTAGTTACCCAGGCCAAAGAGCCCGAACCCACTGGCAATCCCCACTCCTGATTCCTGACCTGCGTATTTCAGCTTCCTCTGTTCCTCATTTCATCCTCACTTCCAAATTCCCATGACCTCTGTGTAAAGTTGACCTCAGTACACACCTTGGTTATTTTTTGATAGTATTTGTTCTCATTACTGTTAAAATGTTTGCTACTCTGGTGTCTAGCTTTCCTGGCTCCTTGTAGAGAGAATATCCTGTGTATTGTATGGATGTATCACCTGTCAATTAAAAAAACAAAAACAAAAACCTATGGCCTAGAGGAAAGAGTAGAATGAATGGTGGGACATCTGGGAAGCAGAAAGGATCTGGGATACAGCCAGGCACGGGAGATTCGACATGTGAGGAGACAGAAGCACAGTCCTTGAAAACACGTAACAGTCCACATGGCAAAACATAGATCAGAATAAATGGGTTATAATAATTTAGGATCTAGTCAGAGAAGAGCCTAGCTATATGGCTAAGGTATTTGTAAATTATATTTTAAATCTGAGTCTTATTTCTGGGAGCCTGGAACTTGGAGGAAGAAGCAGAACTAACTTTTACTGTTTCTAACAGAAGTGTTCTAGGAATGAGTAAGGTAAAGTGGATTATCTCACCAGCCCAGCAGATGAAAAGAATTAGACTAGAAATTGAGTTGATTTTCATCAAAGATATACATGAGGTTATTTTGTTTGTTTGTTTGTTTGTTTGTTTTGACACAAATAGTTCTGTGGACTTAAAAGTATACCCCAGGCCTAATTGATATAATGAGAAAATGGATGCTAGTTTACTATGTAGCTGGTAGAATTATTCTAAAAAGGACAATTTAAGGGTGGGGGATTATACTATGAAAATCAAACAAAAGTCTATGACTTCTTCTGCTCAAGGTATACCACTTGTCCAAGGCCAACTGGTTAAAAAAGAAGAAGAAGAAGAAGAAGAAGAAGAAGAAGAAGAAGGAGGAGGAGGAGGAGGAGGAGGAGGAGGAGGAGGAGGAGGAG
>JADRCD010224924.1:2095-13537 GCA_019843815.1 Montemys delectorum | reverse complement strand
AGGGGGAGGAGGAGGAGGAGGAGGAGGAGGAGGAGGAGGAGAAGGAGAAGGAGAAGGAGGGAGAAGGAGAAGGAGAAGGAGGAGAAGGAGAAGGAGAAGGAGAAGGAGAAGGAGAAGGAGAAGAAAATAGTATAAAGTCTCAAAGAGAGCTCAAAGGGCACATGCATGTTCCCTTTGGAGAAAATTTCATTCTGATTAGTGAGGTCTATGCCATTAGACAAAGCCCAGGACTGATTCTTAGGTAAGAAACATTAATGTTCAGGGCTTTCCTTCTAAAGGTGAATACTATACTTTAATAGTATCTGATTGAATTACAGAATACTTTCAAGCCAAATGAAGGCTACTAAGTCATCTATTTAAATAAGTACCATATCATATCTTAGAAGTTATTTTGTACGATTAAGAGGTATATTTGAGAAACGTTTAAAATGCCATAAGGACCTTTCCTCTGCAGAGAGAGCTTCAGATTTGAGAACAAGGCAAAAGATTCTTTCTGTCCACCAAGGTCATTTTGATAAGGCTGTGTTCAACCTTCCAGTCAATCGAGGACATTGTAGAAAACACATGTGGCTTCCAGTTAAAAAGTTTGACTTTGTACAAATCAGTTGAGGATTAACCCACCCCTTAAACACCACCTTTTACAAATACACCCATTTCAAGTTTCCTAGTGTCTTAGAAACGTTCTCCTTCCCTACATAAGAACTGAATGGAAGAACTGAATGGCTGTGAAATAAACAACGAGCAAGGCAATTATTTCTTTTTATTATACTTTTTTTTTAGTTTCTTAAAATCTGTTGAAAGCTTCGTACGTGTACATGAGTCTTGATCATATCCAACCATCTATACATTCCTACTTCACACTCCCATCAGAAACCCACTATCACATCTCCCTCTTAACATCATGTTTTTCTTTTTATTACTATTTTTTGAACTCACTGAGTCCAATTATTGCTGCCCATATGTTCATGGCCATGGGGTCATCCACTGGATCACATAGAAGCTACCATGGCTATACTCACAAAGAAAAATGAATTTCCCTCCCTTAGCAATGATCAACTGTTAATAGCCCCCCAGGTGGGGATGGGACTCCAGGAGCTCCTCCCATACCCATGCTGGAACTTTTGAATGGCTTGATCTTGCTGGATTTTGTAACCACAGCTGCTATGAGTTTCTATGTGAGAGTTATGTCAGGTCCAGAAGACAACATTTATAGGACTCCTTCTCACCCTCTGATTCTTACAGTCTTATTATTCTTTTTTTCCACCATGTTCTCTTGGGCTTGGAGAGCACAGGATTGATACTGATATGATATCACATCCATGGCTGAGCACATAGTTACTGATTCTCAGAATTTTGAATAATAATGTGTTTCTGCATTAACTACTTACTACCCACTGTCATAGAAAGCTTCTCTACCAAGGTTAGGAACAGCACAAATCTATGGATATAAACATACACACATACACACACACACACACAGACACACATACACACCCTCTCTCTCAGAAAGAGTAGGGAGGCGCCTGATTCCTGTTGTAGAGGAAGAACCACTTTTGTGGAAGATCCATATTTTTTCTACATCAATATCATTTCCAGATTTTCACATTGTCCTGAAACTGAGATAATTAAATTAGGGAAAAAATGTACTTCAAAGTGTGTTGAAATAATGCATTCAAACAATAGGTCTGAATAGCTCAGATCATCTATGTTTCCACGGGGCACTCAGGCAGAGTGGAACATTAGCTTATGTGCTACATAATTCAGGTTTGTCTCATATGATCTCTGATCAAAAGCTGTTGTGTTAAATATGTCTTTGTCTGAGACAATCATGCTGAAGTAACAATTTCATCCTGTTCTGCTTCATAAGTTTTGGAATAAAAGTCATCATGCTATACAGAATGTTCTTTGAAGGTGACATCACTTTCTAAGAGTCATTATGGCCAGCCATTAATTGAATCCATGTAGGAAGGTGGTGGGGAGTGCAATCAGTCAAGAGGGTGTGGCCTTCTGCTAAATCCTCATACTGGATTTCACATGGTTTGACTTCCAACTAAGCCAGAACCAAGGCAAAAAAGCCAACTGAACCACCTCACGTCCGGGTCTCGATCTTCTCCAGCCCTTACATGCTGTAAGTGAAAGGTAGCTTCTAGTTCCTCTTCACATGTTTCTTGGCTGGAAGCATGGCTGGAAACAGAAGAGAGCTCTGCTGTGTTAAAGCTGAGGAAGTCTTTGGATGCCAAGACAATGATGATGTTAGAGAGAATGAGAAAAGAAAGGCCTCTGCTCTTTATAAGACAAACAAAAACTGAATCCCTCACAAAAAGATAAAACCCACCAAGAAGTAAAGATCCACACATCCTCAGTTTTCCGCTCAAAGCAAGCTCCTCCATGGATTGAGCCTAGAGGAAACAGCTTATCACTGCATACTCCTGCCTGACAACCACTTCCATCTCTCTACTTGAATAATCGACATCCTTACTGATCCCTGAACCTTCTCTAGCAGTGACAACTTCTGTTCCAAAAGAGAAAGGACATAGTCAGCTGTGCTGTGATCTGCAGAGAATTCTACAGTAGTATAGTTCCTCTTCCTATAAACCCTTGTCTCAAGAGACAGGAAGTGGATCATAAGCATGTTATATGTTATATATGTGCATAATTATTCTAATTAGCCTATATCTCATCTCATACCCTTGAAGTCTAATACAAACCTCTACTGTATAAATTAAAAGTAGACATTCTAGAAGAGTTACTTATCTATGGTGTTAAAGCCTGAACGAAATTCTTGATTTTTTTCCATTGAGCCCCACAGACCTAAACCCCAAACATTTTTCTGTTTCTAGGATTGCTATGTATATGATTTTAGGCCTCTTCTGGGGAGGAACCTATTAACTATAATCTTCAATATTCTACTACCATTAATCTCGTACAAATAATAAGGAAAGAAAGACAAAGCAAATGATGAGAAGGTGTAGATGGGCATGCCTAGAGGGCATGGAGTACACACAAAGAAAGGACAGAGTTACAAGGACAGGCTAATCCCCTAATTGGTCAGGTCACATGGGAGAGAAGGTTGTAACAACTCAATTGTGATAAATATAATCTTATACAGCCTTTATCCCTGTTAGATTTGTAAAAGCCTGACTTTACTCTGAGATACACTACTGGGGTTGTAAAATATTCTTCATATACAACCAAAAACCTAATATGTTCATGCCCAGGCTACAGAATGTCCAGCTGTGATGGTTGTAAGGAGGTAGGCCACAATCAACCATGTATGTCCTTTAATTTTTTTTCCAACATAATCACATCTATTCAGCCTAGGAACCTAATGTTGTTGGTATTTTTACAACAGGTTCTATGTGGTTATTTGTAATATACACATGAATAATACCCTTACTCAATTTTTCTACATTCCTTAGAAAACCACACACTCTATTATTACATTAGTCATCCATTTTTCATGGTTGATAAGGCCATGAACAGTGTGTTCTGATGAAGTAGAAACACCTGTGGTGTCATTTCCCCAAATGTCTCTACATGTTCACACATAAAGACTTCCAGAAGTGACAGCAAGTGCACAGGCAAATTTTCCATACTTTTTGAAGAACTGGGTAATACTTATTTTAAGAAAATACATAAAGTTACCTAGTTCTGGCAGTGATTTTTTTTTCGAGTCCATTCTTTTGTCAAAATAGGTAACTATAAGTTTAAAATAAATTGAGCATGTGCACATATTTGGGGGGGAAATGTACCAAAATAGAAGTAAAACATTTATAGAGGCTCCCGTACTTTAGACTGCCACACCGGTGTTGAGTGTTTGCGGTACCTGGGGGGAGCCACAACAGAACAGAAGAAGATTTAAAACCTTCTTAAACATACAGTTCTGGGCTGTTCATGTTGTTTGTTTCCTCTCATCACCATCTGCCCCAAAACTTTTCATTTTCCCTAACCAACACCCTAAATTCACTAAATAATAACTCTTTGTTACCTCTGTACTGAGCTAGCAAACCAGTCCACAATCTACAAGTGACCATCACCTTCAAGTGGACCTTGTGAAAATTAACCAATGCCCGTAAAAGAACCAGAAACATTCTTTCTGGAGGTACCACTTCTTGTTAATGCTACTGTTACTGCTGTTTTGCTTAGGAATTATTTTTTAAAGCAAGTATCCATATATAATCTAGTGTGCAAATCCTTAGGAAAACCACTGACACCCTAAATAATGAAATATCATTATGCATTTTTAACACAAAATAAGTCAATGGACTTTTGAGTCTAGAAACTTCTCTAGAGAGAATATTAGAAGACCATTAACCAAGTTAAATGGCCTTATAAAGCTCTACTGAGTTCTATACAGTGAAATCAAATAAACTACCTGAAAGAACCAAAGAGTTAAATTCACCTTTTCTTCTTTCTTTCTGGGTAAACAGATTTTTACAGAAAAAAGTCAGGAAAGTGTACAGAAGACTACCCATGGCTGCCTGCACCATTGACCTGAGAAGCAGCTGAATGTACTCATAATAGAATACATAGACTCCTCTTTCTATCCAATAAAACAACAACAACAAAAACAAAAACAAACCACCACCAACAACAACAAAGCAAATTAGCAAATAGTACCCCGAATAACAGCCTAAACCCAACAATGTGGACCCAGTGACATTGAGATCACTCAGGAGAGGCCCTTGTCCCTCTGAAGGTCCTGGGAATGAAAAGGTACTTAAGAATATACCAGCATGGTTCCTAGACTTCCATGGCTCCTTATGGCCATGGAGATCAATGGGCTTCTAATCACATTGATTCAGGGCATGAAATAAAAGAGAAAACAAAACAGGGGAAAAAAAGTTCAGAAAAGACTCCCAGGGCAGAAATTTCCAGGGCATGAATGAAGCTTGCACACAGCCACATCTCCCCTTGACAAGGTATCTATATGTGCCCGCTCATGATTCTTTCCCCTTCTTTATGTAGTTAGGTAGAGCCTTGGTTCACTGAAGTTGTTATAACAGAGTTCCATGACTGGGTGGCTTCTACCATAATGCTTTTCCCCCGTTACAGTCTAACAACAAGGCTAGCACATAAGTCTGACAAAAACTGTTTTTCTTGGTTCACAGATAGTTAAAGGGAAGACAGTTGACATTTATTGAGTTATCACTGTCATGCACTATGTCAAACAATTTTTATTGCAATTGTATTATATGTCAGAAGAAAAATCTAGTGAGATAGATGAATCTATTCAGTCTGTCAGTAAGCCTGAATCTACCTTCCCACAAATCGTGTGCATATTACATTATACCTTAGGGCTCCTTTCTTCTCTGAGTGGCAGCTGTGGGTACATTTCTGTTTGTCCTCAGTAAGACAAGTCTCCTAGGGAAGACATCGCCCTATTAAATATATGACCTCACTCTGTGTGCACTAAGAGGACTGCCAGGGCAACTGAAACAGAGGGAGTAGGGGCAATGGTATTTCCTTGATGTCCTTGAAGCCAGCTCAGCCAGGCTTCACAGAGTGACGGAAAACATCCTGACTTCTGCAAAATAGTCAATGATGGCACAAGATAAAGGCAAACATTTGGGTTGGCACCAGTCAAACAATACCTCATGGGCAATGCTATCAGACCAGACGGCAGGAGGAATTATTGTCATAATCATTTGGAGAGGGAGGGCATGGTGGCAGTGGTTGAAGCAGCTTGGTTGTATTTTCCATGCTTTGTTTCCCCTTATACCCACAAGAATCTGTTGGCCTATTGCTTGATCCGTCCAAGTCTTCTGACACCCTATAGGTCCTAGGAGTCAATAATGAGCCCATAGGGTGGGATGCACCCAATGTCTTTCATTTCCCCCACGGTCTTTCATTCCACCTGTTCTAACAAGTGTACTCCCTACAAACATCAAAGATGCCCAAGAGTACAGACTCCTGAAGCCACTCGTGCATTGCCAAGGCCGACAGACTTACTAAGAAATAACTCACTTTCTCTATTGTCACATGATTGTCTCTCAATGAGAAGATCTTAGCAAGTAGTGGCCTCTTTTCTGTCTCAAAATTCATGAGGCTAACAAAGAGGAACTATCTCTGGCCTTCAGTGTGACCCTTTCAGCCCCCAATTTAACAGAATCTACCCAGGTGCAGAGGAAAATATAAGCTGCTGCAGTCATTTTTTTTTTTTGGTCAAAAATGGCCATATTGAAAGAAAAGTATCAAAGTTCTGAGAAACTAGGCTTTCCCCACCGCGTGAGCCAACTGAATTAGCCATTTCATGTGATAATGCCTTTGTTATTTTTCCTAGCCCCTAACTAGGTAGTAAAGCTTTATTACGTGCCTCCTCAGTAAATGCCAGAATTATACCTATTCTTGGTGGACTTGAGACATCTAATAAAAGCAAATTCTAGAGCTTGTCATGGCTCTGGTAAACAGCCATAATCTCAGCACTTAGAGGTTAAGGCAGGAGACTGCCTAAGCTGGAGTCTCTGGGCATCCTGGACTACTTACCACAGCCTTAACTGTAAGAGACAGGGACGAGGTGGCTGGGGAGAGGGTTCAGCAGGTAAAGCATTTGCTGTTTTTCCAGAGGATCTAGGTTGGGTTCCCAGCACCCAGTTCAGGCAGCTCACAGCCTCCTGTGATTCCAGCTCCAGGAAATCTGATGCACTCTTCTGGCCTCTGTGGATATCCTGCACACAGATAGTATATACTCACACAGACATGTGCACGTGCTTGTTTTTAAATTAACTTTTTAAAGCAACAACAAAAAAGGTAATGCCTCCAGACCAAGTCCATGCATCTGTTTACTGTACAGCAAGCCATTTAAGGTCAACTCACAAAATGTCGAGGCATAGAAGATTACTTTATTCAAAAATCTAGCCTTCAAGTAGATACAGCATACTTGTCCATGCCTGTCTTCCCCAAAGCCACCTTCAGAATAGCTTCCATGGGTGAGCACCCTGTCATGGTGGGTAAGGTTGGAGGGCAATTGCTACACACCTGAGCCTAACTGCACAGTCACAGGCATGTTTTCAGTTCTTCACCTCCCACAGAAAGCAGTTGTTATTCACCGGTTAGTCTGCATATCTTCAGCTCCCAGATACTCATACTATTTAAGTCAGGGCACCTGAACAGAGAAAAAAAAAAAAAACAAGGATCAGGAGAACTTAAACATGGAGTCCTTCATGCTTGCCTTCAGTTAGACATTGATTCATAAAAGTTTTTCATTTGTCATAGCATGCTGGCTTAAATAAAGAACAGAAATGGTTACTACTCTGACATTGTAATGAAGAATTTAAGAACTATCAGAATGATGATTAAAGGACTGGCTTAGCTGTTAAGAGTACTGAATTCTAGGCTCTGTAATTATTTGCCTTCAGCACATAGCAAAGGTTGCTCAGATCCTTGCGAGTTAGAAGCAGCCGCTAGTGGTGCCATTAAACTATCTCAAACTTAACATTATTGTTAGATAATGTTAGATGAGTAACAATAATAAGCCTGCTTGAGCCCCCAGCAACTGGGGTTATCTTCGCTCTCAGGGGACCCTTATGTAGGAGAGCATTGACAAGAATGCCCCTCAGTGAGAGGTAGTGAGACTTGGAGTTTCAGAGGAAAGGGGATTTCGCCTCTGGTCTTCATCTCCGCCATAGCAGATTTGATATATACATTCTTTCATGCACAGCACCAGGAAAATTGATTTTATCCAGCTCTCTAAAGATAAGCTAACCTTACCCTGTTCTGCTAGGATTAAGTGACCTTCCTCCACCGTAGCCTGTACATGTTTCTATATCATGTATGACTGACTCATTCACACACACATACACTCAGGCTTCATGACACTGATGATACCATGTTCTTCTATTATTTGCAAAGTTAGTTAAATTTTGTAAAAGTTATTACCTCATTTGAATGTGTTTAAAACCTTGTGCCTTTAGCTGATGGAGCTTCCAAGCTCATGACTGTTAGAAGATTCACTCTCTTCATCAGTTTTTCATGTGACCCTATCGTCTTCAAGCTAGCAATAGCGAATTGAATTCTTCTTCTTTTGAACACACTGGTGTGTTCTGAATTTCCCTGTTTTATTTACATCAATATTTTCTAAATTATTAGTATATATTCATTGTTCAAGAGGATGGTTTTATAACTGCATTCTCATTCATGTGAATACTTCTTATATTTCAGATATTTCTCAGTTTGTCCACTGCTACCATTCAAGAAAGCACTGTAGTTTTAAAGAACTCACATAATTGATTCCATGTACCTGGATTCCCACAGTCATTATAAAATTATGAAAATCACAGTAGGGGCAATGTACTTCAAATTCTGTCAACCAAAGTCATAACTATGATACTATCAACCAAATATGTCTAAGTTATCTCACCCTTTTGACTACAGCACACGTATGGTTTTCTGAAAAAAAAATATTCTTAAATGTTTCCTGTGGTCCTGAAGCAATTAGAGAATTCTAGATTGAAGTAGATCACTCTGTGGTCCTGACTTCAGAGGAAGGGCATGCTAACCAAAAGAGAAAACTAGCCTTCCCTGCTGAGCAAGTAATGACAGAGGTGGCCCTCATTTCAGAGGCAGAATGAGATGCCAGCGACTGCATTAGGGTAATTCATTGTCCGCTAAAGTAAGGTCATAACCACCGTTTGAGTTGGAAACTCAGCCATCTACAGTTAACATACCAGGTCTGTCATTTCTGAAAAGCCGAGAAGTTGTCAGCTGAACATGATTAAGGTGCTTTCGTCACTGCCAGGACATCCAGTTTCAGCTATTTCTGTGCCTTTCCTATGTATTGTTACTGAAGTGTTGTAGCCTTAATAGCTGTAGTACTATCAAAATGCTCTTCAACATATGGTTTCTCATAACAAATGGCAAATCGACTGTAGGTAATTTGTTTGGGGTTTTGCATACTATTGCTGAAAAAGGAAATGGAATAAATTAGCCCCAAGTGTTTATACATCATCCATAACAAAAAAAAAAGGAGGGACAAGGAAGCCGAGGAAGGAAAAGAAGATACATCTTAAGTTATTGCTGCCAGTCTGGAAAGATCAGTGTCATCGGGCGAGTCCTTTGAACGAAGCTCGCCTGTGCCTTCATTTAGTTTGTCCCTACAAAGCCTGATTTTAAAGAGGTGAAAGATGCACATCCTTATCTGACCACTACACCTTGTATACATCTTGTATGTACAGAACTATTACACCCCGTCAAGTTTACATCGATTATGTGATATGCTTTTTAAATTAAGGACATAGAAATGTTAACTACCTTGATTTGATCACTATACTTGTAAACATGTATCAAATTATCACACTTCATTCTATAAAGATATACATTTAAAATAATAATTGGGGCTAAGTAATAATGCTATGCAAGCATGAGGACCTATCTAAGTTTGCATCCCCAACACCTATGCAAAAAAACCCAACAAGATAGCACATACTTGCAACCTTAGGAATCAATGAGGAGCAGAGACAGCTAGGGATTCTAGAGTCTCACAGGCAATCTAGGCAATGGTTAACTTGCCGTTGAGTCTGCAACTTGACACCTAGTGGAGACCTCTGGTCTCTGCATACACACACACACACACACACACACACACACACACACACAAAGAGAGAGCGAGACAGACAGACAGACAGACACACTCTCTTCTCTCTCTGTCTCTCTGTCTCTGTCTCTTTGTCTCTCTCTGTCTCTCTCTTTCTCTCTCACACACACATACAAACATATACACACCACACATACAAACATGCACATACTCATACACACCAGAAGTGCCTAAATTTAAATAAATTTAAAATAAAAATAATTAAGTTTAAAAGCTTCACTAAGCATTTCAATAGTGAAAATAGACAGGAAAATGTTTTAAATCCTTTGAGGCTATATTGGGGCTGAATATAATTTGTAGTGCTATAAAAACTATAATGCAAGCTATAGATTTAAAATAGCCAAACTACTAAACTATATGCCCCATATATTCTTTTGAGTGTTTTAATATTTTAAATATGAAAATCCAATGCATGCTATGTTGGCTATTCTTGGAAGTCAGATTGTAAATTGTTTTTGTTTTCTTCAAGTTTTCTCAGTAATTTTTGAATTTTATTCCTTTGTGATCAAGTTTGAAGGAAATACCAATATCTTAAGAGAAAAAAAAGTGTATGAAGCTTAAATTTCAAACTAGAGCTTTTATTGGGGGAAAGCTGAGTCTTTGCTGCAGAGAGCACATCACTTCCTTCCTGTGCCATTCACAGACTGACATGAATTCTTCCAGCTGAGATGACACAGTGGAAGGGCCACGCTTACCCTCAGCCCCAAGTCTTACACCAGGGGATTGTCAGTTGAAGCAGCTCATGATCTGAAAGTCAAGGAAGCAGTCACAAGCAGGCTCTGTGTTCTACTCACAAGTCTGTCATTGCTGATGTGCTTAAAAAGCCACCCCCCTCTGTCTTCCTCGCTACTTTGACAGGAAGGCATCCTCAGCAAAGGCTTGCCTCTTTAAGGGGGAAGGGCAAGATTCATTCGCCCAAAATATTTCAGATTAGATTTTAGATGGCCTCCCCAGAGTAGACGTTCTTCCCCAGAATCTGCCTGTTGGCTTAGAACTCAAGTTTGGAAGCCACAGCCCAGGAATGAGAAACCGCAAAGACAGAAGCATCCTTAGCATTCAGCAGCTCCTACACACTCCTTTGTCTACTTTACCCCCTTAAACTTTTCTGGTTTTGTCTGAAACTCTTAGACAGTGTGTCTTTGAAGCAAGTGGGTCCCTGACTCACTTGCTTATTCTTCTGTTTTTCCACCCGATTGATAAACAACGTTTGAATGTAGTCTGCCTGTGAGATGGGAACCTGCAGGCAGAGCTCTTCACAGTGGGGCAGACTGCCAGCTCCCTGCTCTCTGCTCACCTTCTGGACTCTGGTGTTCTGCTCTAAGAGCCACTTGGTAGAATACAATGTGTTCTCATGGTCCTGTGACCTTGTAGCTCTGTCTCCTCTTCCTCTCAGCCCTCAAGGGAAATTACC
The DNA here is from genome assembly GCA_019843815.1 of Montemys delectorum. NCBI lineage: Eukaryota > Metazoa > Chordata > Mammalia > Rodentia > Muridae > Montemys > Montemys delectorum. Next base: position 2,534 of record JADRCD010224924.1, on the reverse strand, counting down.
TTAAATTCTCATGTCATTATACTTGGGAATTGCCTTTCAAAATTGACAGGAGGTGGTAGCTCAGGGCCCAGCTGTGTGATTTTTTTTCTCTAAGAACAACCAGATTTCATTTTAAAGTCTGTCCACATGATCTTGTCTGTAGAAGGTGACTGTTCTTGTCCTTTTTCTGGGTTCTGTGTTTTCTGCTTGTTTTGTCCTATTCAGGTTTGTTTGGTTTTATCTTATTTTATTATTTTCTTCCTTCCTTCCTTCCTTTGTTCCTTTGTTCCTTTCATTCTTTCTTAAATACCTGTTTTGTTTTGGTTTTTTTTTTTTTTTTCAGTTTTTTCGAGACAGGGTTTCTCTGTGTAGCCCTGGCTGTCCTGGAACTCACTCTATAGACCAGGCTGGCCTCAAACTCAGAAATCCGCCTGCCTCTGTCTCCCAAGTGCTGGAATTA
>JADRCD010224923.1:0-15754 GCA_019843815.1 Montemys delectorum | reverse complement strand
GTAACCACCATCACTGACAATCAAATCTAACTAGCTTTAAAACACATGCCTGTTAGTTATTAAACTGATGGCTTCTATACTGACGTAATGTTTCTATTATTACTAAACGGAAAATTCACTAATGCTTTATATAATAAGCTATTTTCATTTGAATAAGCAGAAGGAAAATATTATTTTGAAATCTGGCTGCCATAATGACTGTTTCAACAACTTATTTACAAACTAAAAATACGCTGGCATAGGAAAATGGGACTACAATTAAACTCAATAATATTTTAGGAACAAAAAAGAAAACCAGAACCACCCAGCTTCTCTTGAGAGAAATCCAATTCTTAGGCCTTGGTTATGTGGGAAAACAACCACAGGGTTAGCAATTCAAAGACGTAATTGTTTAAGAACATGAGAAGTATACATTTCCTGTCCCCACGTTCAGTTCTAAATGCCACTTACAACTCAGCCCTAAATGCTTGCAGACATGCTGCTTAGCCTCTGGGGCCCATTTAGCCGCCATGCCATGCAGACTCTCCTCCCCACTTAATCCCTTTGCGCCTTCTCTCCCCATTCAGAGAACACTTTATTTTGCTCCTCACATGGCGACATGCACAGACATCACTAGTGCCAACTCTCACAGTGACAGCAGGGCCATGGAACCTAGCTGCCTTGCTGCACTAGGACCTGGGCCTGACAGTCCTCTCAAGTGGGATTATTAGTTACACTGTGCCACTAGAACAGGGAGAAGAGGTCCTCCACAGGCCAGGCTGCCTTCCAGCAGACAGCTATGTTCTTTCCACAGTCTCCTTCCCTGACTTAGCAGTCAGAGACGTCTCTGGCTCGCCCTCACCGTCTGCTGCAGTGGCACCCAGAGCAGGCAGTACAATTTGCTCAGAAGTCCTTCTCTTAAGAATTGCAGGATGGCCAGGCGGTGGTGGCGCACACCTTTATAATCTCAACACTTGGCAGGCGGATTTCTGAGTTCAAAGCCAGCCTGGTCTACAGAGTGAGTTAGTTCCAGGACAGCCAGGGCTACACAGAGAAATCCTGTCTCAAACAAAACAAAACAACAACAAAAAAAGAATTGCAGTGACAGGGAGTACTGCGCAGAGCACATGTAGCCTGGCTGGGGTTCCTCTGCTCTCTATCTCACCAACACCAGTTCCACACGAAGTCATCATGAAACCTCTAATTCCAATTTAAACCCAATACCTTTCTATCTTGCTATGCTCTGAAGCTCTGTAATCATTTCCCTCTTAGTCAGCTGTTCCAATAAAAATTAACACCACAGCAGATTTAGAAACGTTATGTCACATTCCTTTATCACAGGTGCCACCGAGTACAAATGCCACCAACTCCAAGGCATGCATCACAGTGACAGGAACTGAAAATCTGGCTCTGCCTAAGCACATGAGAGGGGCCTAAAGCTGGGTGGGAAAACGTGAGCACGCTACAGCCAGCCAAGTGGAAGCTGAAAGCTCCTTTCAGACTAGGACTATAGCACTGCAGAGCAGAGAGCACACACCAGACTGCATAAACTGCCCTTCGAAAAGCCTTTTAGAAATAAAAATAGCATTACATAGATCTATAAAAATAAACTCTTATAATAGAATCTGAATAATTCTGAAGTAACTCAAGAATAAATCAATTAGCACCAAGCTAGTTAAAGACAAAATGTTCCTGTCACATCCTCCTGGGTGTCATGGCAGGGTTACATCTCAGACCACTTGGTAAATTAGGGGCAAAAAAGGGTAAAATTACTTTAATATATCTTTTTGCCTGCAGGCAACTTGGGTGAATCTGACTTAGGCTGTTTATCTTTTTTTTTTAAAAAAGATTTATTTATTTATTATATGTAAGTACACTGTAGCTGTCCTCAGACACACCAGAAGAGTGCATCAGATCCCATTACAGATGGTTGTGAGCCACCATGTAGTTGCTGGGATTTGAACTCAGGACCTCTAGAAGAATAGTCAGTGCTCTCAAGAGCTGAGCCATCTCTCCAGCTCAGGCTGTTTATCTTATTTAAAAGAATAGCTAGCATTGTATGGTTAAGTGTACTGGCTGGTTTTGTGTGTAAACTTGACACAGGCTGGTGTTATCACAGAGAAGGGAGCTTCAGTTGGGGAAGTGCCTCCACGAGACCCAGCTGTGGGGCATTTTCTCAATTAGTGATCAATGGGGTAGGGCCCCTTGTGGGTGGTACCATCCCTGGGCTAGAAGTCTTGGGTTCTATAAGAGAGCAGGCTGAGCAAGCCAGGAGAAGCAAGCCAGTAAGAAACATCACTCCATGGCCTCTGCATCAACTCCTGCTTCCTGACCTGCTTAAGTTCCAGTCCTGACTTCCTCTGGTGATCAACAGCAATGTGGAAGTAAGCTGAATAAACCCTTTCCTCCCCAATTTGCTTCATGGTCATGATGTTTGTACAGGAATAGAAACCCTGACAGAAATATGAGTTTAAGATGGTCGTAAAAATTCAAGGTAATTTTGGGCCAAGTATAAAAGTACTAAGCCATGTTATTTTTGTAGTGGCTAGAGATCATGCTATGAGAACAGACAGCCTATAAGATCTCAGCTATAGCTGTGCTGAGTGAGGCTGGGTAGCCTGAGGCTCCCTTGGGGGCAGGGAGGGAGGTGGTCAGGGTCTGTACTTACACAGAGCAGTCTGACAATGGAACTGCACCCACTGGAGTGCTACCATGTTCAGGGGAGTTTATCTACTTCTTAAATATTATTTGTAATTTACCAAATATATTTGTGTATCTGTTATATACCACATACTTATCTGATCCCTAGACATTTTAGACATCACCTTAATCTACCTCACTGTTTCCTATCTATTCTTTATACAACTGTAAAACGTACAGCAAAGAAACACAACAAAATGCACAGTCTCTGCCCTTCTATAAGGAAGGTGTTTGGTGGCATCAAGGCACAGTACTGACTGAAAGAGAACGTGTAAGAAGAATTAGTTACTAAAAACAAATACAACTAGGTACTTCCTTGCTTTAAAAGATTTCTAGCTACTGTTACCATCTTTAATATGAAATAAAATGACACAGAGAACTGTAATTTATTGAACAAGGAACACTAATAACATGACCTATGCTTAAAATTTATTGTAGAGTGATCTACAGTGGAAAGAACATATGCAAAGCCACATAGCAAAATAAAAATGATTACCGGATATGTTATAGTGCTTTAAAAGATAATTTGTAAAATGACAACAAAACCTGTATAAAAAAATATTGTTTGGCTGGAGAGATGGCTCAGTGGTTAAGAGTACCGACTGCTCTTCTGAAGGTCCTGAGTTCAAATCCCAGCAACCACATGGTGGCTCACAACCATCCAAAACGAGATCTGATACCCTCTTGTACTTAGATATAGTAATAAATAAATCTTTAAAGAAAAATATTGTCACAAAAATCCCAGGGTAGGTGGGAATTTATAAAACAAAATTCAAAAGCTCAGCTAGAAACATGCAAAATATTCCATTTGTCATTTAAAAGCAATAATGTGGCATTAAAAATATATAACCTACAAGTTCATGAATTCAGACAACTGTACCATTCCCTAAGGAATGCTAATTAGTAATATTCTGTAGTAACATAGATTAAGCAGACATTCACTGTACCAAGGGGAAGGAAGCAAACAGCAAGCCAGAAAAAGCTAAGTTCAGGCGATAGTTCTTACACCGTATCACTTTAGACATGTAACTACTTCTGACCCACGGATGTGCTACCACAAGTTGAAGTAGCCCAGCAGCTCTAGTGTAGATGAAGTCATTCTTTTTGAGAGTCAAATTGACAAAGTAAATAATTCAGTTCAAACAGAAATTGCTAATGACTTAATTTACCTATTCTTTTACAATAATTTAAAATTTTATGTGCATGAGTGTTTTGTGGAAAGTATGTAAGTGTACCAGGTACGTGCAGTGCCTGAAGGGGCCAGCAGAGGGAGGTGTATTCCTGGGAAATGGAGCTGTAGCCGGTTCTGAGGCAGCAAGCAGATGCTCATGACCAGTCTTGGGTCCTCTGGAATAGCAGCTGCTCTTAACCACTGAGCCAACTCTCTAGCTTCTTAACTGACCCATTCTTCATTCCACTGTATTTACTTATTTTTAGAAACTACACAAGCTGTATTGAAACAATTATTTCATGAGAATTAAGTCACATAATACCCATGTGAAACAAGATCAATTCTCTTTAAAAAGAATGCATCATTCTTTGCACAGAAAATGCTTCTTTTTTATTCATTCAATGAGCACTAGTGACACAGCCGCAAATATAAGTAAATAGCAGCAAGGAGTAACCTAGCCTACCTATAGACAAAGTATGGACAGCAGGGGCTTACCCAAGCACTTACTGTTCAGACTAGTCGACACGTAATGGGTGCATGTGGCACACAGGGCAAGAGTGGGATAAAAATCCAACCCTGAAGAGCCACTTCCTTTAGCAGATACACAGAGTGGCAACAACTAGCCACATGGGCAGATGTGTGGGCCCAGGGCAAAGGCTTAAGGCAGGGCCTGTGTCTGGAGACAATGACTCTCCTCTCTCACTTAACTCACTTAGTCACTTAGTTATGTATGCTGACATGTTAATAAGCAGCTAATGTGCCCAAAGTTTTGCTTTGCTCACCACAAGAGAACAAAATATATAGTTTAAGCCTGAAAAGGGCTGAGACAGTCACCTGAGTTTACCACACTAAATTCTCACCAAGTACATCTTCTACTACTTTAGAGCCAAGGAAACCTTTAGGTCCATTTTAAGTCATCTCCCTACAGCTATGCTTACCATCTTTTTGTAGAGTTAACTGCTGTTCATTCAAAAAGAAGTTACAGCAGATTCCTCTCACTTGCACTTTGGTAGCAGCCCGTGACCTCTGATGTCATAGTGGCCCCAAACCTATTTCTGCTCAGCTGCTGACTGCCTCCTCTGCCCCAACACATCAGACCACAGGAACCAATGCTCTGCTTAGGTTTAAAATGTAGGCTTCTAGAGCCTCTTAAATAGCTTAAGTGAATTCATGATACATTTTTAAAGGGAATAAAAATACTTATGACTTTTCCATATACAGCAGTTCCTGAATTTTCAAGCTTTGGGCAAAATCTTAGGTGGAAGCTGAAAACTTCAATAAGTTCAGGGGAAAAAACTGACTTTTAAGGCTGTCAAGCTAAATAAAATGAACTTGAAACCCTACTTCTGTGCTTCCAAATATGTAGTAAAATATACTATGCTGCTACAGCAGCAATTTAGTCCTTAAACTTGGAACTTATAACATAAAATACATCACGCATATGCAATGTATACAGTAAATCATCTTTATTTGTTATGTAAAATTGAAGCAAGAGATACTATTTTTAAGAATTATTGCCTTTTCCCCATATAAAACATCTATTCTTAACAAGTTGAAACCAAAACTGCTACTGAACTTTATGAAAAGCATGCTGTCATGTCAACAGGACAGGGCTTCAGGAGCTCCAATACACGGAACGGAAACAGAGCACATCTATAAGACAGGGAAGAGCCGGTAGGTAAAAGAGCTTCCAAAAAATAAAAGGAGGCTCCTGCAACACATTTTTCTTATATCAATGCTTTCAAACTAAATCCCTTTATGTTATAGTTCAAAGAAACATGAATTGGTATGCCAATAAGAATATATTCTTAAAGGAATACATGTTTCTAAAATTTCTTTCAATGGGAAAAAAATTTTCTTAATATAAAATTTTCTGCTAGTATTTTGTTCTGAAAGTTTAGGTTAGTAAGGATTCCTACTTTGAATCACACCACAGAAAGAGCCCCCAGATCAGAGAAACAAAGGCAATTTTAACTCACTGTTCATCAACTTAAACTATACTAAAATTTTAAGACATTATGCAGTAATATCGTCTATATTTTCTACAAGAACATCTAGGAATTATTCATCTAATTCTGAAAGGGGAATACCCAACTTTTCACTTGAGTAAGTTAAAAAATTAAGATAAACTGAGTTGCTTTTTTTAAAATAAAAATTCTTGGCTTTAAAGTAATTCCTGTCTCAATGTATTTACAGAGCTGGATGTTAAGGACAGGCTAAGAGAAATATATTTCTGACATTGATTGACATCTTAAGGAGTTCAAGTCATCTGAAAATAGTTTAGAACTATTTTTCATCTGCAGAGCATCTGCACTAGGCACCTGCGTGCCACTAGGGCAGCAGAAAGGCAGCAGGAAGGAGGCTCACTCACCTCAGTCACAAGCACATCCTTCAAGACTCAGCTACAGGCACAGAGGCCTGGGCGGCAAAGTCAACTTTGTCTCCGAGCAGCTCCCGATGAGTCCTGTGAGGACCAAACACTAAGGAAATGTACTGTGGCTTTCAGGCTGGCCTGCCACTCTGAAGTCTGACACTACACTGACGTCACTCGAGTCTGTCATTGCAGCCGCAAATTAAAGCAGTTTCTCCAGCGAGAGTGTGTTATGATTAAGCTTGGCTTGCTTTCTAGCCAAAAAAACAAAACAAAACAAAACAAAACAAAAAACAAAAAAACCCCAAAAAAACCCTTACTTCAATTTCTTTAAATTTGGCATAGAAGATAGGGTAAAATATCAAGATATATGATTACAGATAGCTTTGAAGAAAATGCTTAGTGAGAAATTTAAAATAAGTGCTCTAAATAATTGGGCATTTTCTGTCTGTAAGCATAGGAACTAAAAAGACACTCCACTTGAAATGTCCCCACCCACTCTGCTGTTTCCAAAGTCACTACTTACTGTTTCAAAATTCAACAAATTCCTGGATTTCCACTCCCCAGAAACAATGCTAGGTACTCAGAGTGACCAAGTCTGTGCCAAGTACCTTATGAAGCAATGTGGGCCTCCCTAGTGGGTGCTCTGACTGCTGCTAAAGCCTGTGAGGCAGCCCTGCCCGGGCACTGCTCACTGTTATGCTGATGATCGAAAGACATTCTGTTGAAACAACCCTGACCAGAGTTTGTGGACACAGTAGGAATTCATATCACGGTGAATAACTTTCCCAACGTTCATTCTCTGATGACATCCTATCAGTTAGCTAGCTTTAATAGATGCTTATTTTCAATTTCTCACTACAAACAAGCAAAAAACAAAAACCAAACCAAACCAAAACCAAAACCAAAACCAAAACAAAAAAACCCACCAAAAAACCAAGCCAACCTAACCAGACTATGGCACTGGCTGTCTTAGTGCTTTGTTCTGTACTTAGCTACACAGGATAATACTTAGATACAGAATGGATGTCACAGAGTATATAGCTTTAATTAGATTTTTTTTTTAAAGAAACAAACTTCTTTATTTTTTTTTTTGCTATTATTTTTTTCCAAGTAATTAATTTATTTATTCACTTCCTGATCTGTAGCAGGAACAGCGGAGCTACCTTTATGTAAAAGCTAGGGGCCTGTGAAGCTGCAAAAGTATCTCCTACAGGTGGACTGACTGACCTAATTGAGGACTGCCTGAGAGACCAAGTATTGTTGGCACAGACAATGCCAGCCAATCGGGAACTGCTGTTTAGAAGCGATGCTTTCTTGGGACCAATGGGGCGTGGGTGGAGGGTGTGAAAGGAGCTGGGGCAGAGCTCAGAGAGCTTGCTGTGGTGTTTCTCACCTGCTCCCAGAGGCTGTGTCTTTGACCACACACCACCTCACCCACCTCCAGCCCTCAAGGGCAGGTAGGGTCAGATGGTGAATAGCCCAGGGCATCCTCTCCCCCATTCTCTTCTGAGATGGGGAGGTCCCCCGTGGGTACCAACCCACCCTGGCACCTCAAGCCACTGCAGGACTCGGGACATCCTCTCCCACTGAGGCCTGACAAGTTAGGGCAACAGATTTAGGGTAAGCCACAGTTTCAGTTTTTGGGTATCCACAAAAGACCAATCTGCACATTTGCTACATAAGTGTGGGGGCAGGGGCACTAGGTCTAGCCCTTGGTTGGTGCCTCAGTCTCTGGGAGCCCCTACGAGTCCAGGTTAGGTGATTCTGTTGGTCTTCTTGTTTTGAGTTCCTATCCTCTCTGGGCTCCTGGAGAACTAGAAAGTATCAACCTGAGTGAGGTAACCCAGACTGAAAAAGGACATGCATGGTATGTACTCACTTATAAGTGGAAGTGGATATTAGTCATAAAGTACAGGATACCCACGATACAATTCACAGACCCAAAGAAGCTAAATAACAAGGGCCCAAGGGAGGATGCTTGACTCTCACTCAGAAGGGAAATAAAATTGTCATCAAAGGTACATGGAGGGAGGGGACTGGGTGAGAAAGGAGAAGGGGTTGGGGAAATGGGGTGTAGGGAGGGCTAGGAGAGAAAATAGAATCGGAAGGGGGTGGGGCACCTCTAGGGCATGCCAAAGACCCGGGATGGGGAAGGCTCCAGAAAGTCTGTGAGGGTGGCAGTAGCTGAAACACCTCGCAGTGGGGGATATGGAGCCTGCAGCAGCCACCTCCTATAGCCAGGCAAGACTCCCAGTTGACAGATAAGGACACCGACCCAGTCACAAAATGTGTCCTATCTACAAGAAGTGCAGGGACAAAGATGGCGCAGAGACTGAGGGAATGGGCAACTATTGACTGGCCCAACTTAAGACCCATCCTATGGGCAAGAAACAATCCCTGACACTATTAATTATACTGTTGTGCTTGCAGACTGTAGCTTAGCATAAGAGTCCTCTGAGAGGCTCCACTCAGCAGCTGACTGAAACAGATGCAGAGAGATTCAAGCCAAACATTAGGTGAGGCTCTGGGCGTCTTGTGGAAGAGTTAGGGAAGGACTGAGCTTTAGACTGAAATTGTCCTCCACCCTGCTTATTCTCACTCTGTATCGTGGCCCAGGCTCAACCCTGACAATCATTTTTCTTCCTTGTAAACATAACAGAGTGATGTGCTGCCACACTGTGAATGTGCAGGCCTGCAGGAGGAGACCAGCCTAGTCAGTAGTCACAGCACACCAGCCCTGGAGTCAGATGCAGCAGTTTTCAAGTTCAGTGCCTTCTCAACAGCTCTCTGACCTAGCCTCAGTCTTCTCTATGGAAAACAAGCCTAATAATATAATCCTATGGGCTTACTGTGAGAACCATGAAAGTCACATAAGCAAAAGCTGACTCATTTAATGGCTGACTGTATTTCTTCTATAGTTCATGCCTCTTTCACAAAACAGTAATTTATACAAGAACGGGCAAACCACTTTACCAAACATGCTGTAAATAACTTGTTAGAATGCTAATGGTCTAATACTTCTCAAATATGGAGCTGTCTTACACCAAATCTAACACACAACCTAATGGGTGCTAAAACAGTCCTTCTCTATGAAATGGTCTTAACAAAAATTAAAACCCCAGGACAAACTTGCTTCACTATGAAGTCTGAACTCTAAGAAAGCAGCCAACAGATTGCCAAAACCACAAGCTTGTGCATGTAGCTCAGAATCCTCCCTTCCTTTTTTAGGTTAAGAATTTGCTAATTTCGGGGCTGGAGAGATGGCTCAATGGTTAAGAGCACTAACTGCTTTTCTGAAGGTCCTGAGTTCAAATTCCAGCGACCACATGGTGGCTCACAACCATCTGTAATGAGATCTGACACCCTCTTCTGGAGTGTCTGAAGACAGCTACAGTGTACTTACATATAATAAATAAATAGATCTTTAAAAAACAAAAAAACAACAAAACCCAAAAATAACAAAAAAGATTTTGCTAATTTCAATTATATTCAATTTCAACTTAAACTTTTTACACTAACAAAGAGAACAATCCCACTTTCAGGAACATCAAAAAGAAGTCAATAAAACTTCCCTCACAACTCAAAAGGCAAAGGAGAATCCCTTTTAAATACCAGAAATCATATTAAGTCAGAATGAGATCGCTAAAATATAGAAGGCTTTCTTTTGTTTGTTTTTTGAGACAGGATTTCTATGTGTAGCCCTCGTCGTCTTCCCGCTATAGAACAGCGTTTCTCTATGCAGCCCTATCAGGCTGTTCTCAAACTCAGAGATCCAACTGCCTTAGCCTCCCTGAGTGTTGGGATTAAAGGTGTGCAAACACTGCTGCCCAGCTATTAGCTTTATTATCTCTCAAAGCTATTAGACTTCCTATTATCTAATGAAGATTTCCTCATCGGGACTCCACAGAGAGATGTCTAGGAATGGAGGGGCACAACCAGCCCTGGGTATGTTTGGAGGGCATTTCTAAAGAGGACTGGCATGTGGGTAAGTGGGGGATGGGGGACAGATTTACTATGAACATAAATGGAAATTCTATGGATATAATTAAGAAGAGGAAGACCTTTCCAAAATAGTGCCAACACTGAGTGACCTGGGCTCACAATACATGAACATTAAAACCATGACATCTTATCCTGTTTTAAGGAAACAATCAAACAACTATAAACCTGGAAACAAACAACAACAAAAACATCACCACCCAGAGAAACAAAATAATGTACTAAAAAGCAACTTTTCCATTAGCCTAATGTATCTGGTTTACATGTGACCCCATAGGAAAGCAGGACTTCTAAACTAAAACAAAAACCTAGCACAGTGTTTGCAGTATCACACAGTGATTCAGGGGCTCCACATAACTCTGCTCCAAGAAAACAATAAAATCAAACAAAAGAGATTTGTTCAAAGAGTCTGTGAATTACTGGGGATATTAAGAAGTGACAAGTCAGCCAAGCATTTAGTTTATAACGTTACTGGAGCTGGTGAAGTCTCTCTTGGGCCCTTCCCCAGCTTATTCACTGTTTACAGTGTGGTGGGCCATGGGAATAAAGGGAAGAGTAAGATAAAGTCCCTCCTCTCAAGGTCATCAAGGGCCCAACTGACAGCTTAATAGGAGAAAGAGAGCTGTAAACAAATCATTAAAACATAACCTGATTTGAGAGCCCAGAGGAGGAAATGGCTAATGGCCTGGGGATATGTGGAAACTGCTTACCAAAGTGAAGGCCAACCAACTATTTCAAGACGAAATCCACTAGGGGCAGCTGTGCTGAGAGCACACATGTCAGCGAAAAGTCTAAACTTCACACGCACTTCCCACTGGCAGACAAATTATTTACTTACAAAAAATATGACTAACAATAAGGCAATTCTCACGTGCCTTGTACAATTCTGTCCAGCAGGTGTCATATGCCTACACTGATCACATGGTCAGGAGAAAGCCAAGAAAAGCTGTGGAGACAGACAGCCCACTACTCTGCTGGAGCCAATCAACTTCAGATCCGTGGGGAATCCTAAATCTAAACTAATCTCAATTTTCTTTCCATGTATCTCTCATTAAGAAAGAAGAGAAGGCCAGTGAGGTGCAGTTGGTAAAAGTCATTGCCATTTTGGTCTCATGACATGAATAGAATCCCTGAAGTCCATGGGAGGAAAGAACCAACTCTCCAGAGTGGGTATACATACACAAATAAAAACACAGCATTTCTAAAAACCAACGAGAAGGTTAGACTTGGCTCAGTGGTTAAGATCACATGCTGCCCTAGCAGAGCCCAGGGTTTGATTCCCACCACACACATGGCATAACCATCTGCAACCACAGATTCACAGGATTGAACCGCTTCTGGTCACTGTGGATACCAGGCACATACACGGTAAAAAGATAATTTACACCAGCACCTGTTTCACTCAGCACACCTAAGGTACGCCCACAGGATGCCCTAGGGCCCAGCTGCCAAACTGTCAGTTTTCAGTTCTTACATATTACTCATGTCTCAGTGGTATGTCATCTTGAAAATGCTATCCCTTCCCTTGACTTACTTGACCTATCTGGATCCTCAATATTCACTCTGCAAAAGAGACTTATTTCCAAATACCTCAATCTGAAACCCAATTCCATCCATATCTGGGGCCAATTTATTCATAATTAATATTCAAAATAGAGGCTCTTGTAATGGGAAAGAAGCACCACTTCTAGTATTTCTTTCCAGTACCTAAGCAGAAGGTGTCTCATTGGCTAGTTAAGGATTTCATCTCCTCTGTCATTTAATACAAATCTTTCTGATGAGGAAATCCTAAAATGGGCTTGACCTTGTGGTCCAACTCTCAGGAGGTGGAAACCGTGTTTAAAAAAAAAAATCAAGAATGGGTGTGGGAGTGGGGGTGTTTCCATTTACTATCCAGGAAATAGTCAAAGCTGTTTTGTGTTTCAAGTTGCTGTTCTTTTAGAGATAAAATCTCACAAAACAGCAAACATCTGGAATAAGTAATTGGAAGAGATGAATGATTTAAGAATCCAATTAGTCCATAAACACCTGCTTAGGAAGAAACCAATTATAATGAGAAAGCCCTTCATCCCACTAGACTCTTCCTCTGTAAGGAGTGGAAGCTACTAAAACATGCTGCTTACTAAGAGAATTCAGAAGCTCTGAATTTGAGAATACCCAGTTCTCAGGCCATTAACGAGCAAGCTGACCTTTTTTTCTAAGGACAGTCAGTAAGACTCTGACTTAAGGCTTTAAAAATTCTCTCTTTCTTCTTCCAGTCCTTCCTAAATTGTGCTTTTTGCATGATGTAAGTTACAACTAATTCAACTAGTTTATAAGCTCTGTGCCTCACCAACTTACATTTTTCAAGTCCTGTTCAAATACTATCTTCTTAGAGAGATTTCACCAAAGCTGCTAGCTGAGGTCGCCCTTCATATTACAATCAGTCCTGTGAGTAACTACAGATTTTTATTTCAAAGCATCTACCTCTATGGAGTGAAATAAACTTTTCTGCACAATAAAATATGCACTCATGGACACTCATGGACAAATTCTAATTCATCTATCCAACGACCTATAAATCAAGGTGGGAGGTAAGACATTACAGGCAGCAAACAAAACAAAACAGTTGGCCCTGGTGGTCACATCTTTAATCCCTGCATTCTGTAGGCAAAGGCAGTGGAGCTCTGTGAGCTGGAGGCCAGTGTGGTCTGTACAGCGAGTTCTAGGAGACCACATCTCAAAGCAAATGAAAGGCAGCAAAGATGCATTAAAGCTGGTCAGCACCAGTGTCTTCAGTGCAAGCTGCTAGGAGCCATTTTGACTTCTGAGCTAGAAGAGAAGTGTGTGCTTACACAGGTCTATATCGGCCCTGGACATTTATACTTTTTTTTTCTTTTTATGTAATAGGGAAAAAGTAGACAGAGTAGTTAATCTTTAACCATATTTTCACTGTATTAAAAATTTAGAAAAATTTGCAGTGGCAATATGTGCAAAATGTAGAATGAAAACTCTATATACAGGACAGAAGGCACTATGGAGATTCAGCCTTGGGATGGAGGAGCCACCTGTAGCTGTACTGTGGACTCAATGAAAGGTCTAAACAGCGCGTCTGCCTGCTCTAAGTCCTTAGTTTTTAAAAGATTTATCTTTTATTTATGTGCATGCATGTATGTGCAGTGCCATGTGCATACAGTGGCCAAAGAGACCAGCTGAGGGCATTAGATGTCCTGGAGTAGAAGTTATGAGATCATGAGCTTCTTTTTACACAGGTACCGGCAAGCAGACTTGGGTCCTCTGGAGCACATGTTCTTTACTCAATTGTATCTCTTCAGCCTCCCATTTTCTCTACAACCAAGAAGAAGAAAACTGTACATTTCTTTGTTATCCACTTATTTAGAACACATGGACTCTGCCTTACTTACTTCTGGACTCATTTTTGGAACTGAAGGAAAACTGTCTGCTATTTTTCCCATCTCACTTGTACACATGCCTCATCTCCTCATGTTCTTCTTCTGTTCACTCTCATCTGTACACACTCCCCATGTGTACACAGTTATCTATACACACCCCTCCTGATTTGTACACATTACTTAGCCAACAAGATTTTCCTTTTATTGAAGACAGGAGAAAAGTCTGTATTAGAAATGCCGTCTGTATTTTGCTGTCTAGAGTTAAGAAAGTCATACAGACCAGCCTGGGTTGAGACTTAATTTCCTTAGCTAATAATACGTTTGTCATTTGTTTAATATTTATAGAAGTTTTCCTTTTTTCTGTAAAAGAAGCATGTTTTTAGGATGTGTAGTAAGACTAAAAAATGAAAAAGAAATAAGAGGTAAATTGGCTTGAATGTGTGGGCTACATTATTTAAGTCTTGGACTCTGTGAGGATGAGCAGGAAGAATGGACACTGGGCTCCAAGGCTACGTGCACAGGATGGAGCATGGGTGGGAAGAGGCTGGTGGAGTCCACGCCAGCCCTGCACAGTGGAACTGAGGCTGCTGGGGGAGGAGGACTCCATTTCCTTTGGATGTGGTTTCTGATAAAAACCACACAGAGCTAAGTGGACACAGGGAGTTTAAAAGAACACGTGAAAGTCGAGAAGAAAAGTAGTGGAGAGAAGATATAGGAGGAGCTGGACAGCCAGGCCTGAGGGATGAGTGCAATCAATGCATTAGTGATGTGTAAAACTCTCAAATCACACACACACACACACACACACACACACACACACTCAATCCCCCACATGTGGGTGCACAGAAGTCAAAATTTACAAAAAATATAGAGGTTCACAACTGCGCCAGACCTGGCTGCAGCAGTGTATTTCTGTAACCTAGCATTTGGAAGGCTCAGGTGGGGCAGGGAGGCAGTGAGTCTGGGAATGTAACTTACATGGAAGTGGCTACCCACAGTAGAGAGGGGTCTGCGAAAGGAACTTTACGTGGCTTCTAAGTGACAAGAAGGCTGGAGTTTATCACTGACATCTTCAGGAAGGTTTTTCTTTTTCCTTTTCCCCGTGAGGCAGTTTCATTTGCTGTAGAGCAGGATGAACAGGAACCACCTCACAGTAAGTACTCCACTGCTCGTGGATAAAGTAGGGCATGGTGCTTCCTGCCTGTGAGCCCAGTACTCAGGAGCCTGGACCAGGAGGCCTACAGTGAATTCTAGCTTAGTCTAGGACACACAGTCTAGGACATATCTTGCCTTAAAAAGCCAACTCCAAACCACCACACTATGTCAACAACAACAGCAACAAAACCACAAAGAACTGGATGTGAAAACTATGTTTTGCTTTAAAAATGGGATCTATTTAGCTGGGCTCAAGCCATCTCATCGCCTCAGGACTGAGAGGGAATACTAGAGTGAGACAAGTTTGACTCAGCACTTATTACTACTTAGATTCTGAAGGAAATACTCTCTTACAAAGGACTTTCTAGAACAGTCACTAAGGAACTCTTAGGGCTGCCCACTGCTTATGTTCCCTGTCCTGTTCAACTTGACTCAGTGAAGAGAGGCAGCCAACTGAGAGGACACCTGCCCGGCCTTCCCTACAACTCCGTATGGCCTATTCATTGGTGCAGCTGCTTAAAAAAAACAAAACAGAACGAGACAACTCTGAGAGATGCTTTAAAGGGGAACTCATTCAGCTAGGAATTAAAATTTTCTTCTCTTGATTTTTATTTATTTTGGATAAATAATAAATAAATAGCAGTCATTTTGGACCAAAAATTAATCTTGAAAAACGATCTGTTACTCTAGGATAATGAAGTAGGAAATGGAAGGGTTTGTTGCATCTCTGCATTCCCATCTTAGTATGCTTTACTTAAAGGACACACTACTTGGTGTTTAAATTACACAGGAGCTCTTTATCATAAGCCAATTACTGGCAGAGGTAGAGAATTAATTATCTAAAAGTAATTATTATTTATGTCCTAGGACCTAAGGAGCTCACATACTCAGAGCCAATGAGAGGGAACAATTATAGACTAAAATTAGGACCCTTTCCAAGCGGAGAAAGTTCTAGGGCAGAGTGGAGAGCAGCCTGAGAGTATA
>JADRCD010224921.1:0-17355 GCA_019843815.1 Montemys delectorum | reverse complement strand
ACCAGGAGTATCTGGGACCAGCAAGACCTAGGCACACAGGAACTCCACCAGTCCAGTGACTTGGGTTCCTTCTGGTCTGTCTGGGCAGGTGCCCTGAACAGACTTTGAGCAAAAACTCTACAGCCAGTCCCACAACACCCAGAGGAAGTTCTACTCCCAGGCACTCTAACAAGCCCAGGATCACAGGATCCCAGAATCACAGGATCACAGATACAGCTTGACTCTGAGGAGTTCTGACACAACCAGGATCACAGGAAAGACAGGCTCCAGTCAGATTTAGCCAAGACAGGTAACACTAAACATAACCAGATGGCGTGGGGCAAGCAAAAGAATATAACCCATATAAACCAAGGCTACTTGGCATCATCAGAACCCAATTCTCGTACCATAGCAAGTCCTGGACACATCATCACACCAGAAAAGCAAGATTCAAATCTAAATTCACCAGGTGGTGGTGGCATACGCCTTTAATCCCAGCACTTGGGAGGCAGAAACACACAGATTTCTGAGTTTGAGGCCAGCCCGGTCTACAAAGTGAGTTCCAGGACAGCCAAGGCTACACAGAGAAATCTTGTCTCAAAAAAAAAAAAAAAACAAAAACAAAAAAACAAAAAAAAAAACAAAAAACAAACACACAAACAAAATCAAATCTAAATTCACTTCTCATGATGATGATACAAGGACTTTAAGAAAGACATAAATAACTCCCTCAAAGAAATACAGGAGAACACAGGTAAACAGCTAGAAGCCCTTCAAAAGGAAACACAAAATCCCTTAAAGAACTACAGGAAAACACAATCAAACAGGCGAAGGAAATGAACAAAATCATCCAGAATCTAAAAATGGAAATAGAAACAATAAAGAAATCAGAAAGAAAGACAACCCTGGAGATACAAAACCTAGGAAAGAAATCAGGAGTCACAGATGCAAGCATCACCAACAGAATACAAGAGATAGAAGAGAGAATCTCAGGGGCAGAAGACACCATAGAAAACATTGACACAACGGTCAAGGAAAATGCAAAAAGCAAAAGGCTCCTAACTCAAAACATCCAGGAAATTCAGGACACAATGAGAAGACCAAACCTAAGGATAATAGGTATAGAAGAGAGTGAAGACTCCCAATGTAATGGTCCAGCAAATATCTTCAACAAAATTATAGAAGAAAACTTCCCTAACCTAAAGAAAGAGATGCCCATGAACATACAAGAAGCCTACAGAACTCCAAATAGACTGGACCAGAAAAGAAATTCCTCCCGACACATAATAATCAAAACACCAAATGCACTAAACAAAGAAAGAATTTTAAAAGCAGTAAAGGAAAAAGGTCAAGTAACATATAAAGGTAGGCTTATCAGAATTACATCAGACTTCTCACCAGAGACTATGAAAGCTAGAAGATCCTGGGCAAATAGCACACAGACCCTACGAGAATACAAATGCCAGCCCAGGCTACTATACCCAGCAAAACTCTCAATTACCATAGATGGAGAAAACAAGATATTCCATGACAAAACAAAATTTACACAGTATCTTTCCACAACTCCAGCCCTACAAAGGATAATAGATGTAAAATACCAACATAAGGAGAAAAACTACACCCTAGAAGAAGCAAGAAATTAATCTTTCAACAAACCCATACAAACCTCTTACCCACCTCTTACAACAAAAACAACAGGAAGTAACAATTACTTTTTCTTAGTATCTTAATATGAAAATTAATATTACCAACATATCCTAATCAATTGAAATCCAATAATATGAGAAATTAGAAATTTGTTGACTGTCATCCAATAGTCTCTCTAATTTGGTAGTTGGAGAAATAGGTCCAGTATTGTACAATCCATATACACTTTCTGCTTGTTTGTACATGACAGTGTCTTGCTGTGTAGCACATAATGGTCTTGAAATCATGCTTCTCCTATCTCAGCCTCTCTAATAATAGTATTATTTATTTCATGTTTTTACACTATACTATGGTTTTCAGAACAGCTTACATATTTCAAAAGTATTTATACAGCCAAAAGAAACACAGACGATTAACTTGGGAGGTGGCTTGTAAGAGAACAACAAAGAGTGAGACTGAATTCTTTGCTTGACATTTGTAACTATTGTATCAAGTTTGAAGAAGAGGACTTTATAAGTTACTCTTTCTCTGAGATGAATGCTTTTCTAAATCATCACAGCCAATGAACCAAATTCTTACCCTCACCTAATGTCTGTGCCACCCTCCAAGCAGAACTATTGTTCATTGAAACAGTTGGTGAATGACTTTATGGATAGACCATCTTCATACGCACATCATTTCTTAAATGAATGTAACCTGTTCTCAGTGGGCTGGGAATAAAGACACTCACTCAAGTCAAATAGCTTTGACCATAGCAGGAAGTCTGTATCCAAAAATCCTGCCTACAATTCATTCCTTAGGGCAGCAGAACTGTCAACTCTCAGCGTAGCTACGATAGAAGTAAAAATCCTTTGGTGATGTGAGGGTCATTGAAGTACAGCCTTATTACAATGAAAAAAAAAAAAAAGCTTTATAAAAAGAAGAAGAGGAGGAGGAAGAGGAAGAGGAGGAGGAGCAGGAGGAGGGGGAGGAGGAAGATACTGTCTTATATATGTGCCATGTTTAGCTGTTATGTGTAAACATGCAAGAAATTAATTGGATGTAGACTAAATTTTAGAAGGATCTCAGAATAAAGAGCAAACTGAAAAATATCTTTCTTTCAAAAATAATAAAGTTCCTCCTGCTGCCCCTTAGCTGGTCATGGCTTCATATGTCTCCAACCTCAGATGTGGAGTCCAAAAGATTACTAGCCAAACAACCTAGGTGAACATAATCACTAGCTCAGTGGGAGACCCTGCCTCACGGCAATACAGGAGGACACCAGATGTCTCAGTCTGACCTCCACATGTGTACAGTGCCCCTTAACACAGAGATACCACACACATAAAATATAAATAAATAGATAAATAAATAAATAAATAAATATTGTGTTAATAAAAAAACTAGGTATTTAAAGCAGCACAATCCACTGGTGTCTGGGAAGAGAAAAATAACTGCTTGAGTTTTCTCCATTATAATTGCACAGCAGAAGTCTAAAAGCAAAAATGTGTGTGAGAATAGTTGTTTAAGTGTGCACAGGAAGACAGCTAAAGAATGATTGAATTTGGCTCTACATATATTTAGTTTATTGCTATGAACTCTCTAAGCAGGTAGTCTGAATATGTTTTAGGTTGGGGATTAGGGAGGGCACTAACAGCTTGTTGAGTTGACTGACTGAAATGCAGCTGAAAAGATAGCGACCTATTGTAAGCAAATTGTGGCGTGCCTAATATGTTCTGGGTTCCAGTACGGGAAAGAATTTGAAGGTTGTACACTTCTAGGCTTGGCTGGTGTCTCCAAGGGCTGAGGTCTTTGACCTCAGACAGAATACATCACAAGCTTCCTTGATTCTGGAGACTTGGAATTTGAACTAAAGTACACTACTGGTGTTCTAGGTCTCCACCTCGCAGGTACCCTGTGATGTGACCACATAGCCTCTGAAACCATTTGAGTTGGTATCCCTAATTGATCCTCTATTGTGAGAAACAAGACCCCAACTCTCTAATAATTCTAACAGAATCTTCTGCTGTCTGTCTTTACTATAGGCTGGTGGAGAGCAATGTCCCTAGTATCTGATACTGCTCTTACCCAAACCCACCAGCTTATGTGTTGAAGGTTTTTTTCTGGTTTAAGTTCTGCGCTCTGAGAACTCAGAATCTTATCTAATATACATGCTGGATCTCAAAAGTCCCTCTTCCTTCCTTACACATGGGTTCAGTCATGTAGCAGACTATAACGTTTTAGCCATAGGAGAAACTAAAAGAACCCAGGCAAACAGGCACCAGCTGCTGGAAAAGACAGGGCCCAGTGTCTCTTGTCTATTTAAGGTCTGTTAAATTTATATCTCATGTACCTCTGGTTCTGAGAATTGTCCATTTATATTTCATTGATACAGGTTCACTAAAAGAAGCCAGTTTCTCCAGCTCATATAGCAATTGAACTAGCATCAGTATCTTGTTATTACATGCATGATCCATACTGCTTACCAAATTTATTAACAAAAGATGGGTGATCGGTAGTGCAGTGTCCTGTTTTCTGCCTTCAGAGTTCTTTACATACAATTCTACTGGGGAAAGATTGAGGAAGAAGACTCCAGAAACTGTTCTTTGTCCTTGGTACCATTTAATTAATTGTTTTAATATACATGGTTCTTTTTAAAATGAGCTTTCTTTACAAATATACACAATGAAATATGATCGTGTCCATCATCGATTTTCTTCCTCAAGACTTCCCTCATATTCAATTTCATTTACTAATACAAATATCAAGTTAAATAATTCAAATTTTTTGTATAAACACCATCTGAAGATCACTTTGCTGAAGGAGATCACAAGCATAGTTTACTACTGTAGTAGAGTAACTGTGAGTCGAGGATAAGGCTGTGTGAAGAGACAGATGCAAATGAGGTGAGCCTTACATGAAGATTTAGAAAAGTTACCTTGGATACACACAGAGAACACACTAATTGATCCCAGCAAACAGATTTTTTTCAATGTCTCCTTTTGTTTCTTCTAAAAATCTAAATAGCAGCAACAAAATCATTTTCTCAGCTGTTTGGTTTTGTTTGTTTGTTGTTTGTTTGTTCATTTGTTTGTTTGTTTTTCCTGTATGACTTCCTATTCGTGGTCTACTCTCTAGTCACCTTTGCAAATGTTCTGGTCCTCTGCCCACACCCTCTGAGAAATGCCTCTTCAGAGTTAGCATTCATTTGGAATTACTATTTTCTCTTCTCTTTCCCATGCCAACATGTACGGTCTCTGGTGGTTAATTATTTTCTCTTTGTTTAACTTTCCTCGACTCTAAGCATCTGCACCTAATGTTTTGTAATTTGCTTTTCTGACTTGTTAGGTTTTCTACTTTTGATTTTCACTTTCCTCTTCTAAGCATAGGCAGGTGGAGTTTGACTGCCTTAATTCTATCTCAAAATAATTCTCCTGGTGTCTTAGCCCTCTTCATTTAATGATGATCACTCTAATATACCCATTTCAGAACAAAAGTCTAAAACTGAGTTTTAACCTGTCTCTACTACACTTCCACCATCCAGACCTCTACATTACCACTTCCCTCCCCCACAATGTTATTCATTTAGTTTTGATAAAGACTCAAGCACTCAATATATCAAAGTGCTGTTTGTTTAACTAACCTTTAAGGTGTTAACAGCTTGAACCAATTTCTTCTTTCGTCCTTTGATGTAGGATCTCATGTAGCCCAGACTGGCTTCTAACTCACTATGTAACAGAAGCTGGCCTTGTGCTGAGATTCTAGGCATAAATGGCAATCTCTACCTACCTTTGGTAGATATTTGCCTATATGTGTTATACACGATCATTTCTTGTCATTTTCATCTACTACCTTCCAGCTCAGGCCTTCATCAGTTTATTCTTCATTCTTCACATGTGTCTTACTAAAGGATATGCACTCATAGTGTCCCTTATTTTACTTATCCATCTAACTCAACTGAATGATTTAATAATTTTAACCTACTACTCACTAACTGGTAAACACCACTAAGCAATAACTGCGGTAGTTAATGTACTTATGAAACAGATGATATCCATCTTTTCTTAAAGCTTTATGTCTCTGAAAACCCCACTACTATTGAGGGTGGAAAATATATCTATATAGAAAAATATATACTATGCTAAAATATATACAGAAGGTTTGATATAGTGGACATATATCATGAACAACGATAGCTGTTGAGAATTCTAAAGTGAAGTAAGAGCCAAATATTACCTTATTGTCTAAGTGTAATTCCTCCTTATCTTCCTTTTGTTCATGAAAGTAAGACATACAATAAAGTCAATTTATTCCTTGATGACTTTCCAAAAAGGATGTATGTGAGATTGTGACACAAAACAAGAAAATTGGAGTGAATGATATCCACAAAAAGGGAGATATTTAGAAGACCAGATACAGCATAACTAAAACAGTGGTGTCTGCAGAACAATCCAACTGAAAAACCGATAGAATGTGGAACAAACAGAAATTTTGCCATAATGTTGTAAAAAGATCGACTTTCAAGATTATACTGTGAATCAGGTTGTCCTGGCCCCCTGACTCTTATAAATCAACTGGAGAAGATGTTTCCCCTTTGTCTTCCAACTCACTGTAAATTGGTGAATACACATTTAATTCTTCATAAAGACGATCATCTGGGACCTGATAAAGAGAAAAACCATCCCATGTCAATTACCCAGACCTTTACATTTCTAGAAGGCTTGTCATGGCTGTATCTCTTCTATCTTTTTTAAATTTCACCTTGCCTATCATGATCCTCAAATGTCTGGACCCTTACTTTCCAGAAGCTAGACCAGATCAGCTGGCCAATGAGGGCTAAAAGAAACCATGTAAGTGACAAGTTACTGAGGTTACTCTATATCTGAAATGTTGGTTTCTTTCTGACTGAAGACAGTGGTCACTAAAAAGTGTAACGACTGGACTGTGTCTAAAAATGGACATAGAGAGTGGGTTGTAGGTTTCATTTGTCAAATCTGAATTAGCAAGAGTGGCTGACAATTGGAAATTCTCACCAAGGATATAATGAGTTTGTGCAGCAGTTGAAAATGCAGTTGTCACCATGAACCAAGAGGAAAACCAAACCCAAGGCTTATTGAGAGCAGTAAAGAGGGGAAAGAAAAATATATACATTTAGAAAAAAGAAAAGAAGAGAGCAGAAACAAATATAACAAGGTCTTTGAGGACAAAAAAAAGAAAAGCCCGACAGCTGAATGTTTCCATCCCACTGATGATAACTTACTTCTCATATGCAACCACTCCAAAGCACCCACAGTTTCTACCCTGATAACAGTTCCGTTTGCCTAACCTCATGGGACTGTGCTGTGATCTCATGCCATTTCAGTGTATAAAACAAGATCTCCAACATGAGATACAAAAGCCAGTTTTTGAGAAATAGTTTCAGAAAGTTGAGGGCATGTTTTAAAAGAATAAAGCACAAACTCTTCGGCATACTGGTCCAGATTTCCTACTGACCTTGTTACTTTTGAATTCTTGTCCAATCCTATAGATGATGAGCAACACAGCACTGCAAAAGGCCAGGATGGTGAGAAACAGCATCATCAACACCAGCTCCTGTCAAACAGCAACCAACCAAAAGGCAAACGTCACAGACGGATTTACCCCCAATCCCTTCCCTTAGAGAAGCACCCCCCTTTCTCCAGAGCTCAGGAGCAGACATAATAAACTGACACATAAATAGGAAGCCAGGAAGTGACTGATTGGAGGTGATGACTCCAAGCCTAAGGAGTAGGAGTAAGACCATCACCTCCTTAGTACAGAACTCTGTTTTAGAGCGGGAGATTCCAAAGGGTGGACTGTGTCACTGGAAAAGGAAGGGTTTTCACACTTAGGACAGGACCCAGGGAGTTAGTATTTACATAAGAAATACTTACTGTGGTGAAAGAAGCCACAAAGCAACCGTCGTCTTCAGTTACATCCATGCAATGGTTCATGTAAGCGGAGTTATTCCTCAGATTGAGAATCAGCAGGGTGATCCCTATCCCCGCAGCGATGCTACTGACAATGTTTGCTCCCAGGCTGCCTCTCACCTGATGGCATAGAACATTCAGCCTTGGGGCTGGGTGTGGCAGCAGCTGATCAACTGATCTACCTTGCAGAGCTGGTCCTGAACTCAAAGCTGGTTCAAAACCCCAGTTAAGTAGGCAACTCTTGCAGATGTGTTCATCACCTGGTAAGCATCTGTTTCCCTCTGAGATGCATTCAAGAAAAGCATTTGGGGGGGGCGGGGCTGGGGATATACTCAGTTGTGAACACAAAGTAAGGCATTGCAGGAGGTCAGAGGTTCAACCCCCAGGATAAGGGGGGGAAAAAACATATGCATGGGTAGTTTATCCTCAAGTCATCTTGGTTGACATAACTAACCATAAGACTATAAATACATACAAGGACAATATCTGTGCGGGTCTCTTTAAATGGTGTCAAAGTAATCAAATTCCACTGTTTATTAAGTGACACATTTTATGTTTCTAATGATTTTATCCAATTTATCCTGCAAAATGCTTTCTAGCACAAAGGGACAGGGAAAAAGCACACATCTGCACTCTCTATAATGTAGTTGACACTGGTGTGCCTCTCTCAACACCCCTAAAATCCCACTTTTCTTACCTTGGAAGAATGAATAACTCACCAGATACAAGGTGTTTTTCCTTTCGGACATAACTGACAAAAATCCAGACAAAACAAACTGTCCAAAAGGAAACAAGGGAGAGATCAAAGTGAGTCTCTACTCTCCAGTGTACTTTCTCCTCTATCCTCAAAATATAAAAATGAGTTTTAGGTGTTCTAGAAGGCTATCCACTAAGATCTCCCATGAGACCATTATTTATTATCTCCTGGAAGATGCTTCTCAAAGGCAATTCCTTATACAAACCATGTGAAAGTCTTGATAAAATGCAGGTTCTGAGCTGTGTGGTGGCCCATGCCTGCAATCCCAGCTCTCAGGAATATGAGGCAGGGAGGTTGTAAGAATGAGGAAACCCTGAGCTACACAGTGAGAAGGAGAAAAAGAAGCACACAGGCTCCTACTCATTAGGTCTCAGATGACCTAGGGCTCTTCAGTTTTTCCCTGGCTCCTCTATGAGGTTGACTTTGAAACCTACTGGGTAGGTAGCAAGGGCTAGTGATATCTTGCTGCTGTACAAATGTAGCAGTAGTGTCATTTATTGTAGTGTTTGGGTCATATGTCCTACAGCTGTCGGCTCCTTCCAGCCAGCCTTGTATAGCTACAGGCTCTGATATGCAGTCCACGGTCATATAATTAACTATGAAAATGTACATTTGCAAATATTTAGTAAAAAGTAAAAATTGAGACTTCAAAGACAGGCCACCCTCTAAGAAATTGAGATTTGTGTTCCGAAGCACTTAAAGATCCAGGTATCTAAGTTTATGAGATGCCTCAGTAAGTAGAAGTGCTTGTAACAGAATCTGAGTTCAATTCCTTGATCTCACAAAGTAGCAAGAAAGACCTGACATTCTACAGTTGTTCTCTGACCTCTGACCTCCATGTGAGCACTATGGCACTGGTACATACACATACACACACACACACACACACAGAGAGAGAGAGAGAGAGAGAGAGAGAGAGAGAGAGAGAGAGAGAGAGAGAGAGACAGAGACAGAGACAGAGAGAGACAGAGACAGAGACAGAGACAGAGACAGAAAAAGACACAGACACAAAGACAGAAACATACACACACACATACAGAGAGAATAAATGACTTTTAAAATGAAATGCTTGAAAAATAGATATTTCAAGAAAAATGTAGTAGATGGTCAAGAAGATTCTTGACCATATGACCAAGAAATCTAATCTAATCCAAAGAATCTACATACTTAGCAGCATATTAAACCAATGCAATGATTTCCTTAGATTTGAATACATCTTTATAACTGAACTATTGATAAAAAGATAATACACAATGATGATATGAAATGAAGGTAGGCATATAAGACATTGTAGCATATAATTCTATTTCTACAATGCCGTGAATATTGAAAACTAATTATCAGTTGTAGTGATTGCTTCAAGATGAGAAGTCTGGTAGCAGAGAAAGACAGGAAGAATTATAGGGAAGTGAATGTAACTTGTAAAATCATGGATAGGCCTGTTATATTGAGGGTGACATATAAGCTAATATTTTATATATATATACATATATATATATATATACATATGTCAAATTTTCTCAAATCCTATACCTTCTATATACAGAATATGCTACTTATTGTATTGTACCACACATATATAAAGCTATATGACCTTGTAATCTCATTCAGTCACTTGCTTTCTAGACAGTAGAATGCTTAAAAGGAATTGTGTTCATCATATATTGTTAATTTTGTTCTCATCTGACCAATATATCTTTCCCCTCCTTTCTTAAAGATAACTTTTTGTACTATTGTATTTTTTAGATTTTTAAAGAAATGTATGTGCAAGTATGTGTATATGTCTGTGTATGTACATGCTTATCTGTATGAACGCCCAAGAAGACCAGAAGAATGTTCTTATCCCCTTGAGCTAGAGTTACTGGTAGTCATAAGTACGTGACATGGTACTAAGAACTGAACTCAGGTCCTGTGGAAGAGCAGCAAGCATCCTTAACGACTAAGGCCTCTCTCCAATATTATTTTTTGTTAATGGATAAAATATATGTACTTACCAGGTAATTTTATTAATAGGTAGCGTTAAGGGTATTCTCTTGAATATAAGTCTTAGGCAAATCATTTAACTTCTTAAATATTTATGTATTTATTCTTTTACAGTTTTATACAGTCTCAAGTTTTTCAGTCAATAAAAGTATGTTAATGGTTTAAACCACAGTTTACTGTGTTAAGAATCTTTTGCTCTCATTAATGTGGAGAGTACTTTTGAAACTACATTTAGAGATGTATATAAATGAAGAACTGTAGGTCTTATTGAAATGCTAAAGATAAGCATTTGATTAAAAGAAATTAATTAGCTTTGATTAAAATAAAATCTCTGGTTAGCACTATTTCGGAAACAATTACAGATAAGTTCTCACCAGCACTGCACCCCAGAATGGATAGCCTGCTTTATATAATAAAAGCACTTCGTCATCAAAGTCTGAAATGTAGAGTACAGAGCAGACAATTGTTCCAAAACAAAGGCATATCAAACCAACCAGAATTTGTGTTACCTGTGAAAACATGAATTTTATAAAGTTAGGATATATTTTCTCAAGATTGTACTAATTTCTCTGTAAGTATGACTGACTATGCAAAATCTCTCTTTAGTGTCATAGGTTTTCCTTGGATTGATCCAGTTGTAAGATTTTTCCACTATCTTCTATTCACTATATATCCTGAACCATGACTAGTAGAATCTAATGCATACATTATCAATACATGCCATACACATCTTTATTTGCATACTTATGGTAGACGTGCATAGTTGTTCTTTCTATCTAATTAACAACAGACATTTTGTATCCTTCATTCTTGTTTTCTATTTCATGACCTAATAACTTAAATTCTTTATAAGAAAATGCTTTTCTCTTCCAAGAATGTGTAAATAATACCACCAATTCCTTGCCTTTCCAGAATGCTATAGGACTCCATCAGCCCACAAGAGAAAATGTTTGTATAACTAAACACTCTGTCCTAGAGCTAGCCTGCATTTTGAGTTGAAAATAAAAGCCATGCACTCACTCCCAGGAACTCCAACTCTTTCTTCAGAAACGTCTGCCATGTCTGTGGTGGTGGCGGCGCTTTCGCAGGAGGAGATGATTCCAAGAGTTCAATGTCAGGTGCACTGAAATTTACAAAAATTTAATCATACAAAAATCTCCTAACTCCCTCTGTGATATTCTTAACTGTGAGAAACTGGAGCATTATGTGTTAGCTGTTCCTCAAGAGAATCCTGCAGTTGAACTCTTTGGTGTAGTGCCTGAGAAAAAGGCTCAGAGAGTCAAAGCAACCAACCATCAACACTTGAATATTATCCAAGAGTTTACATAGACCATAATAGAACAAAAAACATGGCTTGTGCTCTCGTTCATCCTGGGTTTCCATAAGTTCCTTCCTAAAAAATCTCTGTCTATAATATGCCTGCCTGTCAGCCTCAAAGAGATTTTAGCATAGAAATGTGTCTGCATGTGTTCTGTCAATGCACACAACTTCGTACACAGAGTACTGCTTTGAGGAGTGAACTCAGTCTCTACTCCTATTTTAATCATGGGTGCAGGATCCCATGCCTTAAGCATCACAAGGGCCAACCAGGATCAAGATCATTTTGTAAATCCTGTGAGCTCTAAAACATACATAAGATACGATACAGAGGCAAGAGACCTGTATGTTCAAACTGTCTCATACCCAAAACCTCAAGACTCTAATGTTAGAAAGTCTGTTATCTCCAGTTTTCAAGTCAAGTAAAAATCTTGTTCCCAACTGCTGAGAGAGTAAAACACTAAGAAACTTAGGTAACTTGCTGGAATCTGTGAATAAATCTATGAATGTGCATCTGCCTGCCCAGCACTGTGAATTTCTCTGTCTTGATAAATAACCTCAATGAAAAACATAATAGTCTTTGCTTACCTGGAGGACTCTTGTGGGTTTGGGAGAGCAAGATCTGCTCTGCTCCTATTTTCTGTGTCCATTTTTTCATTATTTGGGCTATCCAAGAATGAAAGATACTGTTACACAGAAATGTGATGTGCTCTGGATGGCAGTTAAGATGGGTTGACTCTGAATACCAATGATTATCTTCATGTGGAACCTACTTGTCAGATAAGTCTCTGGGCTGATTGATATCAGTGGTTTTTTTCTCTTGCTATAATGAAAAGTAATGCAAAACTGAGACATCTACTGAATAGATAGCAAGATGAAGATAGAAACATGAGCATTTTAGAACATAATTCTGCCCAAGATGCAGGATTTATGGAACCTAATAGCGAAGCATCTAGGAACTGAGAAGATAAAAGAGAGCAGAAGAAAAAGCAAGGGTGCTCTTTGGCAGCTTCATCTACTATACATGTGTTATGAGCTCTTCATTTGGCTTCATGTGTGGGACCAAAACCGTACTCTGTATATCTCTGACTTTACATCCTCTCTCTTCCCCCTCCCCTCCCTCTTGCTATCCCTCTCCCTCTCACCCACCTCTCCTCACCCCTTTCTCATTCTCTCTTCCTATCTTCTGGATAGTATTTACTATCTGCAGCAGACGATCTTGAAAAAAGGACCATCAGAGTTCTAACTGCTGTAAACCATGCCACTGGAATTATTCAATGTACTATTTGAATTATGAAATATACTTTATCTGAAAACTTCTATGGCAACTACTGCCCTCTTGTAATGGTAAGAACAAGACAAGAAAAATATGGAGGGATGTGAATGTCATAAAGAGAAATGGTGTGAGCAAGTCTGAAAAGTGGAAACTCAGCAATATGTCTCCACAGACAAAGTGTCATGTGACTATATCACAACTAACTACCCCAGAACACAATGAACAAGAAAGAATTCACAGAATTCAAGAAGTCTGCCTTGCTTATATTTCAGTTCAGTTCTATGACTGTTTTCTCACAACTGCAAGATACTAGCCGTGGTACCCTAAATCACCTCAGTCATTTTCCTGGGACATAATAAAATGTCTCAAAAGAAACTAAGGTATATATATGTGTGTGTGTGTGTGTGTGTGTGTGTATGTATATATACATACATGTATACATATGTATATATTCATGTGTATATAAACACATATATACATATATATGTGTGTATATATATGTATATATATGAATGAATAGAAGTTACTAATGCACATATTGGCAACTGTTCCAGCTCCCTTCTTTCCACTGGATCTTTGGGAATCAGTGCATCTAACAAATACACTATATGAGTTAAAAAGTAAGGCCCATCTTCCTATTCATTTATACAGAAAGGACTTAATGCTTCTGGTTAGCAACTGATCATATAATGGAGCAGACACTATTGAAGGCCATGATCCCAGACTTCTCTAGCCCACAACCTTGCAGATGTAAACAAAGAAAAGCAATTACCCAGAAGGTCAGTGGCCAGAGGCTGCAGGAATGTCAAGCAGGTTACAACACTGACTGATAGAGCTTGCACAGAGCTCAGAGAACAAATTCTCAGGGAAGGTGATATTTAAGCCTAGCCTTAAAACGATTGTCTTAGAAATGTCATTCCCCTACCCAACCAACCCCACGTGTCTGCAGAGTAAAGTCTTGAATCAATGTAAGAGTCTTTTGTGGTGTTTCCTAATAGTATATAAAGGTTTATGTTCAACAACAACAACAAAAACAACAACAACAACAACAACAATCAGCAGTCCTACCTGAGATCTGGACAGTTAACAGACTGAAGTTGTCTTTCTATGTTTGGACATATACTGTTCTATGGAAATTTCCAACAGCACAATACAAGATGTTAATAGGGCACTGAAAGTTGATTTATGACCTCCCAATTATGTTATTTCCTGAGATACTTAGCACATTCTGTACTCATAACCAAGTTCCCATAGCCACGTAGTTCCAGCTTTCCAAGACAGCGAGTATCAGAGCATGTGATCAAATGACTTCTTTTGGGGCTGGGTACTATTACCAAGATGATTTTTAACCATGCATCTGCCTGGACGGAAGAGATAACAGAGCTAGCATTTCTTCCCCAACACACAGCGGCTCTCCTCCAGCACACATGGGCTTTGCACGTGTACTTTACTCTGGCTTTCTCTTTGATATCAAGTTTCTTTGCTTAGTTAATTATATCCTAGAATTTTTTCATTATATTTTTAATTTTTCTTCATTTTCATAGAATATATTTTCATCATGTCCTTTCTCCTCCCACAAGTCCTCACAGTTCCTTCTCAGTTCCCAACCCACCCAATTTCATGGGCTCCCTCTCAAAACAAAGCAAAACCAAAAAGAAGAAGAAGGAGGAGGAGGAGGAGGAGGAGGAGGAGGAGGAGGAGGAGGAGGAAAATCTTTCAGCAGCTATCAATTACAAATAGGTTCTTAGTTAGGGGTATACACCAAACTCAAAAGAAATTTACTTTTACATTCCTCCTGAGCATATGTTTTCTCAAAGTAATTCTAAATTTAACTAAAATAGTATTTTTATTTTAGGTTTATGGCGCAACTTTTCATCTCAAAGGTTTTAAGTTAAGTTGTCTTTAGAGGGTTTTTTTCTGATACTTCCCACCAAGTAATCACAACCTCTGCCCTCTCATTTCTTGTATTTTTTCACAACCCCCTCTCATTTCTTCCTTTCTGAGGTGGGTAAAGGTGCTTTCTGCCAGTCCTGAAGGCCTGTGTTCAAATCCTGGGACTCACATGGTGGAAGTAGAGAAATGACTTAACAAAACTGTTCTCTGACATCCATAGTCACCTGGATGTGAGTCCACACGTGCACACATGCAAATGGTAAGCAAAGAAAGGATTTTATACACACACACATAATATAGTTTAAACAGTCTAAACTGACATCAAGCTCCAGTGTTTTGTGGCAAATATGATTATAGAAATGGCCATGGGACAAATGGCTCAAAATGTTGAAGGGCCAAGTGTAAACTCTAAGGCAAAACCTTCATTTCTTTATCCATATGACTTTAAAAATGACTCTAAGATTTCCTTGAATCCTTGAAGACAGCTTTTGTTTGGTATTACAGTCCAAGGGCCAGTTAGCTACCAAGGTGATTGTGTAATCCATGTTAATTCTTCTCTTTCCATATATCTTTTATTATCCAAAACTATGGTTTTCATGAGGAAAATAAGCATGCTATATGGTTGTACTTTAAAAAAAAAAAGAGCATCTCCTGATATGGAATATCATGAACTGCAGACTCTTGGGCAAAGTTTAGATATCATCTGTCATATGGTGTCATGAATGGTTGCCATCACAGCTCTCTTACACCAAACATTCTCCTACCTATGATCCTGAAATCATTACATGTGAAGGTTTAACCAAGTCTATTCTATTGTTTCCACTATAATTCAAGAATTTTTAAGGAATTTTATATTCTATTTGGCTTACTTTTTTAAATTAAAAGTTTAGCTTACAAAATCTTGTACTCATGAACTCACTCCCACTATGGATATCTGCACAAGACCTATGTAAGATCAAACCAACAAAATTAGTCAGAATTCCAATAAGTATCACTAATTGAACCTGGTGGATTATGAAATAAAAGGGGGAAATAGAGAGAACATGAAGTTGGGAGAGGGGTAAGTTAGAGATTGTCCAGGAGGAGTGTGGGAAGTGGATTTCATCAAGATA
This sequence comes from Montemys delectorum, assembly GCA_019843815.1. Classification (NCBI taxonomy): domain Eukaryota; kingdom Metazoa; phylum Chordata; class Mammalia; order Rodentia; family Muridae; genus Montemys; species Montemys delectorum. Next base: position 1,464 of record JADRCD010224921.1, on the reverse strand, counting down.
TATTGCATACATTGATAAATTTTTCAAAGAATAGTAAAAATGTTCTAAAATCATTCAAATCAAAATTTCTAACTGTAACCAGAATGTTAACAAGTTATTTTCAAAAATTGAATAGAGATGCAAATAAGCAAGGAAAACCAAGTAAATCATAAGAAAACTATACAGGGAAAAAAATCTGTCCTAGATGGTAAGGACCATCATAAAGTACATCACTAAACTACAACAATGTGTTATCCTAACAACAGTGGTGAAATGTCACTGGCCTAGAAAGTTACTAAAGAAATGTCTGTACAATTTTGTATCTGAATACGGCAACATCTTAGTGAAAAGTTCTAGAATTTTTAGCTTCCTACAAGCTAAAATGTTATAATAATAACAGTACAATAACATCATTCTCTATAATCAAAAATAAAATGCATAATATACTTTAAACATAATAAAAAGTGAAATATCTTATATTGTAAGGACATGAAGTTTTTAATTTTTTAAAAAATGCTAAATGTATAAGCTATACTTAAAAGTTAAATTGACTACAGCAGTAGTTGGGGAAAAGTTGAAAAAAATAAAGGAAACAAACAACAAAAATAGAAGTTAATCACTACAAAATATAGGTCTGGTGAGACAGCTCAATTCATAAAGTTCTTCCTGTGCAAACAGTAAGACATAGGTTTGATTCTTGCATTAACTAAATTTTTAAAATGGAATAAAAGCCAGGCAGGGGGCACACCCTGGTACTTCCAGCAGCAAAGAGAAGTAGACAAGCAGATCCTTGGAGCTCCGTAGCCAGCCAGCCAGCCCTAATTGATGAGCCCTACTCCAGGGAGAGACCATGACTATAAAACAAACAAACAAACAAGGCGGTTGGTGCCTGAGAATACATGATACCAGGGGTAGTCCCCTGGCCTGCATACACTCATCTCAAATTTATGAGACATCAGATTCTATATACATATTCCAGAGATGGCTAAATTAAAGTTGGTTTTTATTTTCTAAATTTCTCATGTGTGAACCCCAGAGTAACTACTGAGCAACTTTAAGATGTTATCTCCTAATGGCTTCTATTTCCAGTTATGTGTCATATATTTTATGAAAAAGTCATAGACCCTCCTTAGTGAAGTTGGCTTCACATTAGAGTCAAGTTGTTGTCAATGGAGATGTCATAGACCAATACAATCATCAAGGTAAGTATTTTAATAGAGTTAGACTATTCAGAGTGTGTTCTTGGACCTCAAAGAGAAGTCAATTCCACCAGAATCTGAAGGTAGTAGTCAATTCATAGAAAATGCTAGTAAGGAAGCCACAGTGTTCTTGTGTACTGTTAATATGCTCTGATAAAGGATGATCAAAGATGTATTCAAATAAAAGGAAGTAGATCATCTATAAGACAATAGAAGTAGAATTAATGAAAAGTGGCCATACAGAACAAAATCCCCTAATGCAAACCATCATTGTATCAGGACATGT
>JADRCD010224920.1:41083-67985 GCA_019843815.1 Montemys delectorum | reverse complement strand
TCAATGCAATTTGTTGCCTTTAAAAAAAAAAAAGGAAAAAGAAAAAAGAATGGAAAGTTATTTGGCAAATTGACTCTACTGGCCTGAGAAAAGTTAATGTGCATTTTCCAGTGGTAGACAGCAAGCAGTTTGTATGGGGCAATCCTTTCTTTTCTTCAGAGCCACATCAAGAGATGTCTGAAATGGATCTTTTAAGGGCTCTCAAGATAGGGCAGGAGGAGTTTTCCAAGTCAGGACTTAAATTTGTTAACTTTGGTGTTGCTATAGGGGTGGCGTTATACCTGCTGCTACCCTGCATCCATATGCTTTGAGGAACTAGGCAAACATTCTATAGTCAAAAAGGAGAACAATCAAAACGAGGCTACCGTGTCTTTCAAAATGTTGATATCCGATAATTAGCTCTCTTCTAGATTCCTTTTCATTATTTCATATATTTCTAGATATTTTAAGGAGTGTTTTTCTTAGGTCAAAGTTTTCAATCATATAATTTATTTTATAAATTCAAATGGATATTAATGTATCACAATATTTTAATAATTTTTTATCACAAACTCTCTGTGCATTATAACATTTGGAGAAACATGTTTTGCAATTTAATGCTTTTTCTAAAATATTTTTCATACAGAAAATCAACCCCAAACATCTATTTACATAAGCATATTTCTATGTGTTTCAATAGTATATAACTATCAAAAAGTACATATTTATCTTCGCGTTTTCCAGAGTCTGAAGTACTACTTCACAAGTTATTTCCTTTATTTTTTTACTGCTCTTACTCTATGTTCTCTTTACATTATGGACCTAGAGTTCAGCATTCATAAATCACCTATCTATTCTTATTTTCCTTAATTTTTATCCAAACTATGCAGCTAAAACACTCATAGCTTGCCCCATCATCCTTCTAGATGGTTTTTACTTTTAGTAAACACATCCTAGCATTTTAAATCTGTAGCCAACCCCCAGACTCAAACATAGTACTGCTATTTCAACAATATCATGCCTATCCATGATACTCACACATCATCAATAAGGCTTTGATGTAATAAATCCTTGATATAATATCATACTTACCCATGCTTTGAGATATAATCAAAAATGAAAGCAGAATCTTAAGATACAGAGGAAAATATATTACTTGCCAATTTTCCACAGTAACTTTTCATCATTACTCCAAAATTACTTTTTAATGCAAAGAGTAGTTTCAATCACATTGAGGCCCACATGATTCAGATACTATCATAATCACAATTAGATTACATTACTGCAATCACGAATGGAGATCATTAAGAGAAAGAATATAAATTGCTTTAGTTTTACAAGTACTGAGCTAGCAAAATTATAATTAATCTCCATTTATAATCTTTTCTTTCATAGAACTGCAAAGCATGCTACTTTTTTTTTTTTAGGCCATCAATACAAATTAGAACTAAGTAATAAAGCCCTAACTACTACAACTGCACTGCTCACAATCGAAAGGCTTGCATATTGTGTACAGGAAGCTTTGGACACAAACAGCGCCTTGAAGAAGATTGCTTCAGTGCAGAAAGCACAACTCTTACAAGGTGCCTTGAGAGCAGAGTGCTGCAGAAACCAGCCTCCTGCTCACAGTAATCAGTCCATGCACGTCATTCCTTAAACGAGATGGTGCGACTCATGTGAGTTGAAGTAATGACTTGGCAATGACAGTGAATGCATCATTCTGTACATTCTAAGGGCTAAGTAGAATTGGTTTGATACGGCAAAGCAAAAAAGTATGAGAAATAAATAAACACAAGACACAAATTCCTTTAAAATAAAAATAACTACACTTATTTCCTTTAATATTTTTTAAAATTAATTGCATTTGGCTATATTTGGTATTTCATATTACATTGAAATCATATAAATGCCTTTTAGCTGATGTTCCTTAAAACTCATAAGAAATCATAGTATTTTATTGAGGGAAAACAGTGCAAAATGTAGACAGTATGTGATGTTATAGAGGTGGCTATTACATGTCTCATGTTGCTGATATCCTACTAGCTCCAGGACTCAAACAACTTTTGTTTTCCAATTTATTCAGTGCCAAGTAGGTCCAATTTCCTCATTGGAAGACATGACATGAACTGATTTGGTGCCATAACTTGACAAAAACTGGAAGAAGTTATTCATATTCCCTAGCCTTTTTTTTTTTGAGAAATGCTTTATGTATGTGCAAGTTTATAGATCTATGTGTATTATAATACTTTATGTTCCACACTACTGGTTCTTAGATGTAACCTTCACCTTACACAGACATCATCTTCATGAGTGGATGAATCACTTACTATCTGCTCAACACATTTCAGTACACACAGGTATCAGCTGTAGTTACCATGCTGTGCATCAGATACCTTAGTTAATATGATTAAAAGATGTTATTCCCCAAGGCCTGACACTATTACTGAGGCTATGGACTACTCACAAAAAGAGGTTTATCATGACTGCCCTCCGAAAGACCCAAGAAGCAACTGAAAGAGTCAGATGCAGATATTTACACCCAACCAATGGGAAAAAAGCTGCTGATCCCTGTGGTTGAATTAGGGGAAAGCTGGAGGAAGCTGAGGAGGAAGGTGACCCTATCGGAAGACCAGACCCCTGAGATCTCTCAGACACTGGACCACCAACTAGGCAGTATAAACCAGCTGATATGAGTTCTCCAACACATATACAGCAGAGGACTGCCTGGTCTGGGTTCAGTTAGAGAATATGCACCTAACCCTCAAGAGACTGGAGGCTCCAGGGAGTGGAAGGTCTGGTGGGATGGGGTTTGAGGAGGTGGAGACATCCTCATGGAGACAGGGCAGGAGGGGGAGGTATGGGATGTGGAACAGTGGAAGAGTCAGAGGGTGGTCCAGTGGTCCAGGAGGGGCATAAAATCTGGAGTGTAAAAATAGATTAAGTAAAATTTAACAAAAAAAATTGATTGATGTGCAGGAGCACTATAAAGATAGATATAGGTGACAGGAATAGAGATTATAGATAGAGAGATACAGATAGAAAAAATAGTGATGGAGATACAGAATAATAGAGGCATATATATATATATATATGTATATATATATGCCTCTTTCTATATATGTATATATACATATATATGTGTGTGTATGTATGCACACACACACACACACACACACACACACACACATATATTAGGAAATATTAAAAAAAAAAAACGATCGGCAGGCTTCCTGCACTACCAGTGGGCCACATGTCTCCGCCAAATGATCTCAACTCTGTGGTCTTTCTGGGAGGGGCTCAAGCTCCTGAGTTCCTTTCTCTGCCACTCCAGCCCCACGCAATGTCCACTCCATGGTCAGCTTCCATAACTCTCAACAACCTGGTAGAAACAAAACTCTAGAAGCTTATAATTAAAAGTCACATTTATATAGCAATAAATTCTCAGTACACAAGATGCCAATACAATAATTTCAGAACCAATTGACAATGGTAAAAGCTGCCCACATAGATTAGACAAATTATCACAACTATTCTATCCTTTATGATATCATAACTACCTGTGGCTATTACAACCACGCCGGATCTGGCTCTTCTTCCTGTCCATCCGTCTTCATCTTGGCTCTTCTCCTTTCTCCCCAGATGCTCTCTGTCTCTGCTACTCTTAGCTCTTAGCTCTGCCTCCCTTTTCCATGTCCAATAGCAGGCCTCCTGCTGCACTAATATTTTAATATAATTGGACAGGGAAAATCCTCTCATATATATATGGAGAGAAAGGTGTGGTGTGTGTGTCTGTGTGCCTGTGATTGTATTATTTATGTGGACATCCAGATTTTCAGGCACCTATCTCTCAAGGAGGCTGTCTTGTTTCCATCATGTATTTTTCATATTTGTCAAATATTAGGTAGTTATAGTTTTATTCATTCATGTATAGGTCTTACTTTTTGTTCCACTGATCTGCAAGTCTGTTTTGTTGCTAATTCCATGGTGTCTTTATTACTATAGTTTTATAATGTATCTTGAAAACTGTAATTCCTCATCATTTCTTTTTCTGTTCTGGATTTCTTTGGCTAGCTGGATGCCTTTGTGGTTCCATGCAAATTTGAGAATAATGCTGACATTGTACACAGAGTTTTGAAGTACTTTATTATACTTTTGGAATCATTTGATAAGTATTGGTTTTTGATCTTCATTGATAGTCTGATAGAATTCTGGTCTAACTTTATCTGAAACTGGTATTTTTACTTAGAAAGCATTTATTGGTGTTTCAATCTATTATTACTCTATTTAAACTTTGATGGTTTAGATGAACTTTTAAAATTTTACATTTTTTTAGATTTTCTAATTTTTAAATATTCTCTTATTTTATTCTAAACTTCTTGTGTATGTTGTTTATACTTAATTCTTTTTAATTTAGGTTATCTCTTTTTTGGTTAAGTGAACCAAGAGTGATTTTTTTATAGGCAAAAAGAGGTATGAGTTTTATGGTAAATCTTCTTTTAATATATTCCAAAGGTTTTCCTGTGTTCTGATTTCATTTTCATTCATTTCTAGGTACTTTCTTTTTTTTTTCTTTTCTTTTCTTTTCTTTCCTTTCTTTTCCTCCCTTCCTTTCTTACTTACTTCTTAATCTCCATCATTTAGTATATTGTTATTTAATCTGCATGAGTTTCCAAGACTAATAGAGATTTCCGTGTAAAAGTAAATTTTATTTGCCTGATGTAGTTGTCATCTCTGAGGTTTACTCCTCTGTATGCTAACCTAGGCCTACTCCTGGAAGCTTCTAGCCTCTAAACAATCTAATCTAGGCCAATAATGTTTTCAGCCTCTCAGATTTACTGATGAATAAGCTCACCCTTTCTTGTTCTTTCTGGTCTCCGGCAGGCTGATTCAACTAAGCAGTTCTGGCCCAAAACTCCTCTCCACACTGATTGATTTAATCTGGCTTTTTTCAGCTTCTCCCAAATCGCTCTGCTTGGCCTCATACTAATTTTGGCAATATGTTCTTGTTCCTTCTCATTCTTTCTTCACCTATGTCTAGCTTGTTCTCTCTTCAACCTGTCTCTGTACAACTGTCCAGGTAAAACTCCCTCCTCTCTGTCTCTCCTGACCCTCTTCTCTCTCTCTGGCTCTGGTTCTCTCTCTCTCTGGCTCTCTGCACTACCCGGTAAGTAGCTTCCCTTTAAGTTCTCTTCTAGGGAGTTTCTGTCAAATCATTCTCTAATTTATCACATTGTCTTCCACTCTATTAAACATCACTTTCAAACATCAGTGCTTGGTTCTACAAATTAATTTCACCTTCATTATTTGGAATTAAAGGCATGTCTGTATTCCATTCAGTGGGATGATAGGTCTGTGGTAAGGGCTGATCCATACCACAACTAGAAAGAGTTATTTTTTTTTTTAATAAATAATACAATTCGTGGTTCACAGTGTGATCAAACATCTTGATACATAGTTTGCTGTTACTTTTAACCTGTTTTTTGTTTCTAGCAGAAAAGATTCATGGATTTATTTAATTTTTTCCATACTTACTAAGTTTTGTATTGTCTCCCACTGTATTTCCTTTAAGAAAGTTTCTATAGGAATCTCTTGCCCCATCTGTGTGGTATCCCATAGAACTCCATGGGAGGTCCTTGTTGGGAAAGTGCAGTTTGAGAAGCAGGCACAGCAGCCATTCCCACAGCCTCTTCTTCTAGGAAGAAGTGTAACTGCCGTACTGTTGGGACAGTCATGTGTATTTATAAAACATAGTCATCTTTAGGACAACTGAAGAAAAGCTGGAAAAAAGAAAGAAAACAAGCAGACTTGAACACTAAAGCAACCTCACACATCTCTTTATTTTGATGCTGTATTTTTGTAAGGAAAATAAATATTCATATGATCAGGAATGTATATAACTAAATGAAATCAAGAAAAAATAACAGTATGCATTTTAAAAGAATTATGAAATTATTAGTGCTTGGAATGGGGCTAAGGGAAGAGCTGAAATATAGCAAAAAAAGATGAAATAATGTAGATTCTCCCACTGTAAATGTTCACAAGAAGCTGGTTTAAATAAACAGGATTATTGCAGATGAGCGTTAAAAAGGTCAGAGCCTTCTTTCTGGGCTTTGCACTGTGAGTACGGAAAGAGATATGGCAGCCATAGGTCACTACTCAATGGACCCCAAAACTCATACATTTGACGCACTGTGTTTTAAAAGTATTCCTTGTTTTTTAGCTTCCTCTGCAGTTCTATGTGAAGAAAAGTAAATCAGTTTTTACTTGTTTTATTAATAAAATGTAATTTGAAAAAAAAAAAAAGAAAGTTTCTATAGGCTGCTGAATGGAATATATTTCCTTTCTGCTTGGGTGGATTGTTTTGTAGATAGTTTTAGTTCTCTCTAACCTATTCCCACTCAGTTCTGGTGTTTCACCTGTTTAATTTTGTCCCATTATCCTATTATAAAAATATGGTATTGATATCATCTACTACTGTTGGTGTACCTTCAAATCTATTGGCTGTTGTGTCTAATTTAAAAATCAACCCACCCTAAATCCGGCTATGCACTGGGACTGGTAGTCACTGTCTGTTCCTAGACAAGTGGATAGCCAGAGACCTAGACCACATGCTTCTCCTATCCAACGCCTCTCCCACAAACACCCACTCTGCTTCTCCAGAGCTATGAGATGGCTCTCTTGCTAACTCAATACCCCAAGGCTAGTTCCAGAGTGCTCTTGCCAGCCAGTGATCCACTGTAGTTACCTATTCACTGAAGCTTGGCCCTTTGCCCAATCTTCCTGCTCCAAAGCCTAGACAAATTCCTCCCTGGCTATATTCTTTCTTTCTTTCTTTCTTTCTTTCTTTCTTTCTTTCTTTCTTTCGTTCGTTCGTTCTTTCTTTCTTTCTTTCTTTCTTTCTTTCTTTCTTTCTTTTCTTTTCTTTTTTTTTTGTTTTCTCTCACCTGCATTTACCTTTTAAAGCAGAATGTTTTTGGACATTATTATTTCCATTCACAAGCCTTGCTGAGTTACAAGACCTAGGGAAACTTAGGGTTTTGTTCCTTGTACTTTGCAAAACAAGCCACTTAAGAATTTCCTCTGTCAAGTTGTTTTAACTTGTGTTTACTTCTAAAACTAATACATGCAGAATTAACTATAGGGAATGAAATCTTTAAGATGTAACTTAAGCCATCTTAATTTGGTCTACTAAGGAATCCAGCTCAACAGCTAAACATTTCAGACCACAAAGTTAACATTAACAGTAGGTTACATTATGTCTTACAACAAACGTCCTATCGACCTCTTGAGTCAAATCTACAGAACCACAGTATCATATGGAGAAATGTTATCTTTCCATTAGTTTTCATGCCACACAGATGTTTTAAATGTTAACAAAAATAAGCAAAAATAATGGAAACTATATTATCAGGAGGAATGAAGGTAAGCATCAAAAGCATAGTTCTGGTAAAGCTTAGTCTACTTCTTCTATGCAGGATGTGTCATCATCTCCTTCCAGGGGTGGCATTTCTTCAGTTACGGCAGCACTAGTATCATCCACGGTAGGATCATCCTCATAAATACCTAGACCAAGCTTGATCATCCTGTAGATCCTGTTAGCATGGATCTGGGGATCTTCCAGACTGAAGCCAGAAGACAGGACTGCAGTTTCATACAGCAAGATGACCAGATCCTTCACAGATTTGTCATTCTTGTCGGCCTCTGCTTTTTGCCTTAAGGTTTCAATAATGGTGTGATCGGGGTTTATCTCCAGGTGTTTCTTTGCTGCCATGTAACTCATTGTTGAGTTGTCTCTCAGAGCTTGAGCTTTCATGATTCTCTCCATGTTTGCCGTCCACCCACACGTGCTTGTGACAATACAGCATGGGGATGTCACCAATCAGTTTGACACAACCATCTTTTCAACCCTTTTCTCCAAAATATCTTTCATAATTTTGCAGAGGTTCTCAAAGTTTGTCTTTTTCTCTTCCCGTTTCTTCTTTTCCTCTCCATCTTCTGGAAGTTCCAGTCCTTCTTGAAAACAGACACCAAGATCTTTACTCTCAAATTCCTTCAGCTGTTGCACATAATTCTCATCAGTGGGCTCAATCATATAGATTACTTCTAAGCTATGTTTTTGAAGACATTCCAGAAAGGCTGAGTTAGCAGCCTGGTCCTTGGTGTCACCTGTGATAAAATAGATGTGCTTCTGGTTTTCCTTCATTCTGGTGCAGTAGACCTTCAGAGAGACCATCTCTTCCCCAGAAGCAGACGTGTAGTACCGCAACAGCTCTGAAAAGTTCTTCTGATTTTGAGAGTCTTCATGAATTCCAAGCTTTATATTTTTTTGAGAACTGCTCATAAAATTCTTTGTATTTCTCTTTATCTTCTTCCAGTCCAGTAAATAGTTCTAAGAATTTCTTGACCAAATTCTTTCTGATAATTTTCAAAATTTTGCTTTGTTGCACCATTTCACATGAAATATTTAGAGGAAGATCCTCAGAATCCACCACCCCTCTAATGAAATTCAGATACTCAGGGATTAACTCCTCACAGTTATCCATGCTAAAAACTTTGTGAACATACAACTTGATGTTGTTCTTTTTCTTTCTGTTTTCAAACTTATCAAAAGGAGCACATCTTGGTACAAAAAGAAGGCCGGAATTCTAATTGTCCTTGAACAGAAAAATGCTTTACTGCCAAATGTTCTTCACTAATCGTTGGTTAAACTCTTGTAGAACTCTCCATATTCTTCATTAGTAATGTCCCCAGGATTTCTGGTCCAAATCGGCTTTGTTTTGTTGAGTTCTTCTTGATCAATGTACTTTTCCTTAATCTTCTTCTTTTTCTTCTTGTCACCATCTTTCTTCTCTTCTTCCTCTTTATCAGAACCAACATCTTCTATTTCAGGCTTGTCATCAGACTCCTTTTCTTCTTTTTCTTTCTCTTCCTCTTCCTTTTTCTCAGCCTCATCATCACTGACTTCCTTATCACGTTCCTTCTCCACAAAGAGAGTAATGAGATAGCCAATAAACTGAGGATGCTTCTTCACAATCTCCTTTATTCTCCTTTGCTCCAAATACTCAGTTTGGTCTTCTTTGTGTCAGTCCTCACTGTGAAGGACCCCCCTAGCTGAGGATGCTCCCAGGCATACTGCTCATCATCATCGTACTTCCTGATGACAGTCACTTCCTCAGCAACCAAATACATAGAGTAAAAACCAACACCAAACTGGCCAATCATAGAGATATCTGCTCCTGCCCACCTGAGTTGTTAAGAAGGGAAAACACCAGATTCTTGCAGCATTTTCTCTGTCCAGTCATATTAGGGCAATGACAGGCCTGTGATTGGGCAGGAATAGAGAGGCAGAGCTAGAAGTTTAAGAGTGAGATAAGTTGGAGGTGAGGGAGAGGGGAGAGAAATAAGCATGGAGGCAGACACATAGGAAGATGATCCAGACCCCGCATGGTTTTAAACAGCCACAAGAAGCTAATGTTGTCACAAGGTTAGAATAATTAGGTTAAAGCATTATCTTTATCATTTGGCTCTGAAATTATTGTATTGGCATCTTGTAAATTGTGATCTTATTGACATATAAATCTGATTGGATAGTTAAGCCTTATTGGATAATTAAGTCATGTTTCGACTGGGTAACTAGGGGCTACATGACTGATTGTGGGGTGTTTGGGTCATTACATGTAAGCAAGATAATCTTGCTAGCAGGGAGAGAATAGCAGGACCCTGGAACAAAGTGTTGAGGCCTATCAGTACCAGTACTAGAGCAGGATCATGGTCTGGTGGGGAAGAAGAGATTCAGGGGTGATATTTTTTAATATTTCCTGCAAATCAACATTTGATAGAAATGCTGGGCACAGAATCTATCTCCTAAACCACTGGGTCTAACAGTTCCCAGTCTACATCCTATTCTTCTTGCTCTCTGCCTCTTGTAAAAAAAAAAAAAGTGCCATTCCTTCCTCCTGCATCTCCTCTTCCTCTCTCAAACCCAGAAAGCCTTGCCTCCTCCTCTTCACTCAGCAATTGGCTTCTTGCTGTCTTTATTAGAAAATCAAGCAGGTCTCTCTGGGCTGGTGTCCTGAGCGGACCTTGGGCACAAGCTCTGCAGCCAGTCCCACAACTCTCAGGATCAGAGGTGAGGGAGACCCAACATCTGTCCCAACACTGGGAGTAACTGGGACCTACCAGACCAGGCACACAGGAACTTCACCAGCAGAGTGGCCCAGGTTCCTTCCTGTCTCTCTGGGCTGGTATCCTGAGCAGACCTTGGGCACAAGCTCTGGAACCAGTCCCACAACACCCAAAGGAAGCTGCTGCACTCCCAGGTGCTTTTACAACCCCAAGGTCACAGGATCCCAAAATCACAGGGTCACAGAGACTGCCTGAGTCTGACGAGTTCTGATACAACCAGGATCACAGGAAGGACTGACTCCAGTGAGAATTAGCAAGGGCAGGTAGCCCTAGAGATAACCAGATGGCGGGGGTGGTGGGGGGCAAGTGTAAGAAAATTAACAGCACAAACCAAGGTCACTTGGCATCATCAGAACCCAATTCTCCCACCATAGCCAGTCCTGTACAAACCATCACACTGGAAACACAAGATTCAGATATAAAATCACTTATCAAGACGATGATACAGGACCTTAAGAAAGACATAAATAGCACCCTCAAAGAAATACAGGAGAACACAGGTAAAGAGCTAGAAGGTCTTAAAGAAGAAACACAAAAATCCCTTAAAGAACTACAGGAAAACACAATCAAACAGATGAAGGAAATGAGCAAAACCATCCAAAATCTAAAAATGGAAATAGAAACAAAAAAGAAATCAAAAAGAGAGAAAACCCTGAAGATACAAAACCTAGGAAAGAAATCAGGAGTCATAGATGCAAGCATCACCAACAGAATACAAGAGATATCTCAACAGAAGAGAGAATTTCAGGGGCAGAAGACACCATAGAAAACATTGACACAACAGTCAAAGAAAATGCAAAAAAAAAAGCTCCTAACCCAAAACATCCAGGAAATCCAGGACTCAATGAGAAGACCAAACCTAAGGATAATAGGTATACAAGAGAGGGAAGATTCCCAATGTAATAGGCCAGCAAATATCTTCAACAAAATTATAGAAGAAAACTTCCCTAACCTAGAGTAAGAGATGCCCATGAACATACAAGAAGCCTACAGAACCTCAAATAGACTGGAACAGAAAATAAATTCCTCCTGACACATCATAATAAAAACACCAAATGCACTAAACAAAGAAAGAATTTTAAAAGCAGTAAGGGAAAAAGGTCAAGTAACATATAAAGGCAGGCCTATCAGAATTATACCAGACTTCTCACCAGAGACTATGAAAGCTAGAAGATCCTGGGCAGATATCATACTGACCCTGCAAGAACACAAATGCCAGCCCAGGCTACTATACCCAGCAAAACTCTCAATTACCATAGATGGAGAAAACAAGATATTCTATGACAAAACAAAATTTACACAATATCTCTTTCCACAAATCCAGCCCTCCAAAGGATAATAGATGGAAAATATCAACATAAGGAGCAAAACTATACCCTAGAAGAAGCAAGAAAGTAATCTTTCAACAAATCCACACAAATCTAATTCCACCTCATACAACAAAAACAACAAGAAGTGACAATTACCTTTTCTTAATATCTTAATATAAAAATTAATATTACCAACATATCCTAAGCGACTGAAATCCAAAAATATGAGGAATTAGAAATTTGTTGATTGTCATCCAATGGTCTCTCTAATTTGGTAATTGGAGAAATAGATCCAATATTGTACAATCTATATATACTTTCAGCTTGTTTGTGACAGTATCTTGCTGTGTAAAATGTAAGGGTCTTGAAATCTTGCTTCTCCTATCTCAGCCTCTCTATTAGTATTGTTTATTTCATGTTTTTATACTATACTATGGTTTTCAGAACAACGTATATATTTCAAAAGCATTTATATTCCCAAGGGAGACATAGACAATTAACTTGGGAGGTGGCTTGTACGAAAGAGAACAATAAAGAGAGACTGAATGCTTTGATTGACATTTCTAGCTCTTGTATTAAGTATAAAGAAGAGGACTTTATAAGTTACTCTTTCTCTGAGATGAATGCTTTTCAAAATCATCACAGCCAATGAACCAGATTCTTATCCTCACCTAATGTCTGTACCACCTTCCATGCAGAACCATTGTTCATTGAAACAGTTGGTGAATGACTTTATGGATAGACCATCTTAGTACACACACCATTTCTTAAATGAGTGTAACCTGTTCTCTGTGGGCTGATAATAAAGTCACATACTCAAGTCAAATACTTTTTGACCATAACAGGAAGTCTGTATCTAAAAATCAATCATGCCTACAATTAATTCCTTGGCACAGCAGAACGGTCAACACTCAGCTTAGCTACAATAGAGGTAAAATCCTTTGGTGATTTGTGGGTCATTGAAGTATAGCCTTATTACAATGAAATCTAATGTCTAAAAATTGTTTTCATTTTGGGCTTATACCACAGAAAGAGCCAAGATTTTAAACTCTAGTAAATACAAAACAAACAAACAAAAAGACTTTACATATTTATGTTTATTTAAGAAAATACTAGTAGTGATGTATTATTTTGAAATATACAGTTAGTATGTTTGGAATTATTTGAAATTTATAGTGAGAAAAGAGTATGTATTTGCAGTATTGCTGTAGACAAGCATCTACATAACTGTTAAATTGAGTGTTTTATATCAAACAATTTTTATAATACTCACTTTTATTATAACATTTTATAAGAATTTTAAGGAATATGACAAAAAAGATATTGTAGGTATTGAAGAGGGGGGGTCTCTGGGAGGAGTTGGGGTACAAAAGGGAAACAAGAATGTGATTTAATTCTATTTATTTAAAGTAAGTTTTTAAATGTTAACAAATTCAGACAAATTGAAATCATGTAACTTTTCTCATCATAATGCAATAAAAGTTAAAAAAAAAAAGAAAATCAATTAATTAGGGGAAATTCCCCTATAATTGGCAAGCTTTTTTTGCAAAATTAGGTACAGTATATATGGGTTCATATATAGTTATGATTGTAAAGCCTTCCTGGTTATTCTTTTCTTTTGATTAAGGTCCACAGTAGGGCTATGTAATTTTCTACTTGCTCTTTTCAGATTGTTAATGTGTGCTTTATACTTTTTTTTTCCCTAGTAATGGCATATGTTTACTTGCACTTTTAGAATCTATTGATAAATCAACCAAATTTCTTTTTATGGTGGCATTTTTTGGCCTCTGTTTACAGTTGCCCATAGTCTTTTACTTGTGGCATAAGCATAGCTCTCTTCTCATTTTGGTGCCCATTTAGGGGACTATATTTTACTATCCCTTAAACTTAAATCAAATCTCATTCAAAGAGAAATAGTTCAGTATCACTCTTCAACTAATCAGCACCAAGGTTTATTCTAACTGGATAAACCATTTCTATTTAGAGTTGCTGAGCATATAGGAGTTTGCAGTTTTCTCCATTGCTTTATAACTATATTGCAATTCTTGTTTACTATTTCTGTTCTTCTATGAATTATTGTTTCATTCACCCTCTTCTCCTTTTCAAGAGTAGTACAAAGATGTTTTTCTCTCTACATTTCTATATCTATTATACCTTTTCCTTGGGTAGCTATGGAGATTTTGTAAAACATCATAAGCAATTTAGCTTACTTTCATAAAAATGATACTCATTGTTCTCCCCTGGTTTTATGGTTTTGATAGCATACTGCATTTAGTCTTGTGCCATGTATTGATAAATTATCATAGTTTTCTTTTTTCTTTTAACCATTTTGCCAGTTTCATTAGTAAAAGATTCTGATATTTAGTATATGAATATCATTTCCAGTAAACATCGTATTTCCACATGCATTCACATTTCCAATTAGGATTCTGCCACGGACTGGGAGTTTTCTTTCGGGGGTCCCTTGTACCGCAGGACGATGAGTTCTAGCCAAGTGTGCACAGGATTCGGTTGTGACAAACAGACTCACACAAGTAGTGTAGGATCTGATTGTATTTTTTTAAAATGACATGAGACTGTTACAATCATTGCAAAAGAGAAATGAAAAATCTAGCAGCTCAGTACTCAAGGTACATCTGAGGCCATCTAAAATACACTGGGTCTAAAACAGCAGCCATCTCCTCTGGACTGGTGCAGCACCCCTGGGCTCCGAGCACGCTCGGGCAGCATGGGCCTGGCCAGAGTCCCGGAGGGCTGTGGGTGTGCCAGCCAGGAGAGTAGAGGCTCCAATCTCAAATGCTGAATCTAGAATGCTGAATCTAGAATGCTGAAAGCTCAAATCTCGACTGCTCAATCTCTCGAATCTCGACTGATGCTGTACCCCCCAGGCCCAAGTGCTCTGCCACGCACACTCGTCTACACCAGTCATATCCAAATTATCGGGGGGGGGGGGGGGGAGGAGGAGGGTAAAAGCCTGATTAAGGATGCCTGATTAAGGATGAGAGGTATTAAGGACCCAAAAGGGAGCCTGTGCCTCCTGGGTATTCAAGATAGTTGCTGGCATCCTCTAACTCAGATGTGTTCCAGATTAGTCTTTCCAATCATCAACACACCCTCATATTTAAGCATAAAGGTACCCCAAGAAATGATTCGTTAATGGCTAAGATTGAGCACTGTTTCCTGGCCAGCACGATGATTCCAATATATCCTAATTTAATTCCAAGATGTCTTTAGCTTGGAATTTCTCTCAAGGAACCTGCCTTACCAGACAGGTTTTGTCCTCAGAGTTAGCAACAAAGGTCAAGCACATACCTTAGGGCAGTCCCAGAATAGTCAGAACTGTTTTACATACTAGAGAGTAATCCAAGGGCTTCCTTCCAGCGAGATCGGATTCTCCTAGTCTTGCCTCCAGCAGAAGCAGAGAATTAGCATAGGAATACCAAATTAGCCCCAGCGGGGAGGGCACCAATGCTCTCTTCAGCCTGCTTCACACTTGGCTACCTGACCTCAGTCTTGCTCTCTGATCTTTTTGACGCCCACCCGCCTACGAGACTCTCTTGTCATTCGCCCTGTTTCCTGTATACCATATAAGCCTGCTTCTCACTTTGTGCTCTCTCTTGGATTTGGACTCTCTCTTGGACAGAGACTCGCACTAGAACTCATGCAGTCCGCAGTCCCCCGGGGATGCAGCGCCTATCCAGAAGAGGTGGCTGCTTTAGACCCAGTGTGTTTCAAGTGGCCTCAGATGTACCTTAATTACTAAGCCCCCAGATTTATCAGTTCTCTTTTGCAATGACTGCAAAAGTCTGATGCCATTTTTAAGAAATACATTCAGATTTACCACACCCTTGTGTCAAGTCTGTTTGTCATCCACCAACTTAATTGCCCACCTAACCAGAACTCTCATCCCGTGGAAATTGGGGTCCCCACAACAAACCTGGTCCGAGGCAGTGCTCTAGGCCTGGGGGACTGTGGACTGCATGAATCTAAGTCCTAGTCCACCTAAGTTCTAGTCAGAGTTTGAGCGAGTCCGAATGCTTAATGCAGACTGCTGTCTCACATACACTCTCTTGGCTCAAGGTCCCGCCCATCCTAGGTAAAACACCCACTATGCTAATCTTTTGGGCATATAGAGACTAGTCTCTTGCTAATTCCTAGGAGTGATTCAGCTGCAGTACTTGACTGAAAATGAAGATTCTATTTGACCTTGCCCTGGGATAAATCTCTCATTTTGTAAGCTTCAATGCCCTTTTCCCTTCCTTATTTCCCTAACAATGCCAGAGGCAATTAGTTTTGGTGGGTACTATTCCAAGCCAGGGTTTGGCTAAGATATTGGAACATTGGTAAAGGTCAGAGAGAGCAATGTGCAATTTTGTCTAGTCATTAATAAACCATATCTTGGTGGGCACCTAGCATGCGAGTACAAGGACATATCTGGGCTACCTCTGAGTTAGGGGATGCCAAGAGACAATGCAGGGGCAGGAGACTGCCTTTCCTTGAAGTTTTTGCCTCAAATACTGCTGTCATGCAAGGTCTTCATGGCAGGATTCCTTTTTAAAAGTCATCTTATCATTTTCTTGAATGCAAATCAAAGTGGAATACAGTACCTTAGCTTTTCTTACTAGGAAAGTCTCTTACTTCTAAATACTAACATATGAGATTATGTATTCACAGGTGAAGTCTTTGTTTCCTCAGCACTGTGATGTATTACTCTGCAGTTCCCTTATATATAAGATTTTGCTAAGATACCTGCTGATTGTCCCACAAAAACTTCTTTGTATTTAATATGTATTTTCCTTAGAGTTTAATTCAAGTCTTTTCTTTTTGAATAACAAATTTTTTAAGTTGGATGTTGGAGCTTTTACTGCCATTTTTAACCTCAATCATTTTATTGTTTAATGATAATTCTGTTACTAAATTACTTATATATAACAACATGTTTTCTTCCTGTTAGTATTATTTATACGTATTGTATGTTAGTGTTCATGTGCTCATTCCTAAGAAAATTCACTATTATTATGCTAATTAAAGATTCTGAATAATTTGTTAAGTGTTTAAACACACACACATTAATGTAATGTAGCTTTTTATTTTCTAAGATGATGGGATGAAATGAAAGCTTTACCCATGCTGTAAAGATACACAGCTTACATACACAGCTTAGGGCAAGCTCAGAGCACTTCTGGCTAACTATCCATAGGGCTAAGCCTGGAAACTTTACTATTCTGCAGGTCTAATCCTTGAATGCTTCAAAGTCTAGCTTCCCTCTGCTAACCAAGGCCTAGAATATTTCAGCCTCTGAGACTTACTGCTGAATAAATTCACCCTTTCTATCTCTCCCTGAACTCTGGCTGGCTGATTCAACTCAGTTTTTCTGGCTCAAACTCTTCTCCAAGCTGATTGTTTCAAATTTGCTTCTTTCAACTTCTAACTGAATTGCTCTGCTTGGAAAGACTACTTCTAAACTTTATGAGCTGAACTTCTCCAAACTGAACTGAACTGAACTGAACTGAACTGAATTCCACTGTACTGAACTGAACTCAACCCATGTCCTCTTTCTGTCTCTTCCTCATTGATTGTTAAATAGCCCCTCTTCCTGTCTGCTCTCCTGAGAGTTGGTCATATTCTGTCTAATCTATCTTAAATTTGCTCTCAATTAGACATCATTGTTTGGGATTAAAGGTGTGTACTAAAGGCATGCCTCTATTCTACCCAAAGGGATTAAAGGTGTACATTACAGCCAGAGAGATTAAAGATGTGTGTGGCCTATTTGCATATCTTTGGATGTAATCCCATGCCAGAGCAGCCATGTTGCTGAATTAAAATTTATCTACATACATACACACACACCCAAACACACACACATATAACACAGAGATGCACACAGACATACAGAATATACACACAGAGACAGACATATAAATGCACACACACACATGTTTGTGTGTGTGGGCACACATAGTTACATCTTTGTGCTAATTTCTGAAAATCATGTTGCATTCCTCTTGCCATTGTATGTTTCTTAGTTTACTATGTTTCTTGGAATATTTTATTCAAATCTTCATGTAAGAAATACATTTTCAGTCAGTAGGCTAGATGTTCTATGAATTTTATAAATATTTTCTATGGATACTACTATTTCACCCCTAATGTTAGATTTTAGAAGCATTAATATTTATGCATATGTATTTTTTTGTTTTATACTGTCAGCATTCTAAAAATCTCTAGCTCATTTTCTACAAGGCCATATCCCAAAACACTTAGGTATGCTTGCTTTCTTCCAGTTCTGTGGAGTCCTGTTGGACAGATTGACCATGCTCATGAACACTCTCCAAATGCCTGACCTGCCCTCTGATAAGTTCTAATAAGGAGCTGTTCACAAGGGATGAATGAGATAAATGCACCCTTGAAGGTGTTTATAATTTCTCAGGAGTCAATCCACTGTTAGGGGCATCTCAAGGACTAGACAGAGACCTGAGATAAAGGAGGCACCCAAGAATGAAGAGATGAGATCTTAACTGCGAGTCACAACATTGGGAATATGGATCCAGAAGAGGCCGCCTCCTGTAGTTCCCTCCATCCATCTGTCTCTTATGACTATTTTAATACCCTTCTAACTGAGATTCAATCATAGTTGCTTGTGCCTTCCTTCTTGTTTAGCTTCTTTGGCTCTGTGGAATGTAGCATGAGTATCCTGTATTTTATGGCTAATATCCACTTATAAGTGAGTACCACTCATATCCATTTGAGAATAGGTTGCCTCATGCAGGATGATATTCCCAAATTCTGTCCACTTTCCTGTAAAATTCATGATGTCTTTGATTTTTTTGTTTGTTTATTTGTTATATTTGTTTTTATAAATTTTAACTACTTTATTTATTTACATTCAATCATTGTCTCTCTACCTCCCAGTGCCCCTGACCCGAGTTCCTCCTCCTTACCTCCAGGAGGGCGCTCCCCCGACCACCACACCAGGCCTCCCCCTTCTTTGGGGCCTTAAGTCTCTATAGAATTAAGCTCATTTTCTTCCACTGAGGCCAGATGAGACAGATCTTTGCTATATATGTGTCAGAGGCCTCAGACTAGCCCTACTTCTACTCGTCAATTTTTTTACTATATTTTTAAGGGAGGTATTTATGTACTCCTTAAGGGCCCTTATCATCTTCATGAGATGGGATTTTACATCATTATCTTGCTTTTCAGGCATGTTAGGGTATCCAGGACTTGCTGTGGTGGGAGAACTGTGTTCTGATAGTGCCAGATTGCTTTGGATTGCATTGGATTCTGTGGCTTATGATCTTGTACTTGCCTCTGGCCATCTGGTTATCTCTGGTACTAGTTGGCCTGGTTCTTGCTAACTAGAGCCAACCTCCTTGAAGGCAGGTGTAGCTCTGTGATCTCGGTGATAGCCTATCTCTTGGAGGCATGTAGTATTGTCTCTGGCTAGAGTAGACATCTTTTATCTCTGATTAGAGCAGGCTTCCAGTGTCCCTGGTTACCATGGATATTCTGGGAGGCAGATAACCTGTGTCTTTGATTATTACATACCTCCTCTGTGACATGCAGACTGTAGTTTGTGGTCTGGTATGAAGCCACTGATCTAGCCTGGGTGGGGAAGTCGATGCCCTTGGTTTTAATAGCTGAATAGTATTAAATAGTATACTCTATTGTATAGATGTACCATATTTTCTTTATCCATTCTTTACTTGAGGGACATCTACGTTATTTTAAGTTTCTGGGTATTAGGAATGAACATAGGTGAGCAAGAGACTTTGGGATGTTGGAGTATCTTTTGAGTATATGCCTAGGAGTGGTATAGCTGGGTCTTGAGGTAGAACTATTCCCAGTTTTCTAAGAAACAGCCAAATTGATTTCAAATGTGTTATACAAGTTTGCACTCCCACCAGCAATGGAAGAGTGTTCCCTCTGCTCCACATTTTTGTCAGCATGTACTATCGCTTGTGTTTTTGATCTTAACCATTCTGATGGGTGTAGGAAGGAACCTCAGAGCTGTTTGATTTGCATTTCCCTGGTGACTAAAGACTTTGACTATTTCTCTAAGTGCTTCTCATTCTTTTGAGATTCCTCTGTTGGAAATATTCTGTTTATATCTTTACACCATTTTTAATTGGGTTATTTGGGTATTTGGTATCTGCCTTCTTCATTTCTTTGTAAATTTTGGATATTAGCACTCTTTCATATGTAAAGTTGGGGACAGTCCTTTCCAAATGTGTAAGGTGACATTTTGTCTTATTGACAGTGTCCTTTGCCTTACATGCACACATTTGTAAATATAACCTGCTGAGTCCTTTTAGTGGGGCTTCTATGCATATGTGTTTAGGGTTGACCACACAGGAATGGATAAACTAACAGTTTTTTTTTGTCCTTGAAAAATACTGATACCTCCTATTACAGTAGCCATTGTCCCATTGTCAATAGCTGTTCTCCTCGGGGTTGGAGCCTTGTGAGCTTTCCTTCAACCATAATTTTGTTCTTATTATGCAAGTCTTCTATAGACAACCACATGGTTGAGATTTTACAGACTGAGTTGCCTTGTCATGTATACAAATCATTATATCATAAGGAGATACCTTGATCCCAACATTTCTGTACCCTGTTATATGATACTCCCTGTGTAGATGTTATATTGTAGCTGTATCAGTTGACTCTGTCCTTTCCATGGTCACACATTCTCCACATTTTGACTAGCTGTGAATTTGTATAATAATTATTGCCTACTGCAGAACAGAGTTTTTTTGATGAGTGATATGAACTTTATTTACTTATGGATATTGAGGCTGTACTTAGAAATTGTATTTGTTTAAGAAAGTGATGGTAGCAGGACCTCCACTATGTTCTGTCAGTAAGCCACTACCTTACAGTATCAAGCATATATTCCTGACTACTGAGGAGGCCTGCAATCAAGTTTGATGGCTGATGTTAACCCCTATGATTTAAGTGCTATTATTGCACATTTACCAATAGCTTCTCTTTTGGTCATTATAGTGCTTTATAGGCATTTCATCTAGAAACAAATAATGATGACTTTTCTCCCTTGCCAGCTTTCATAGCTCCTCTCAGTAACAGGTTAATTTGTAGCATCAATAAAATGTTGTGGGTAAATTAAAACATTAATTCATATACTTGTTTCAAGATGTAAATAATTCTATCATAACATAAAATTTAGTGAAACAAATGGTAGTTAAGGATGTTTAATTTGATAGACATTATATAGTAGGAGATACTCAGATAATCAGAGTTTAAATGATCCAAATATCCATATATAATTTTTATGTTTATTTCATCTAAAAGACATATACTTTTCTAGGTAAAGAAATACATATATAAAAGGAAGGCAAAGACAAAGTAATAAGTGACTTGTTAAATTTCTGTAGGAAAACTATGTAAAGCTTAAGATAGTATTCTAAATAATACTAAAGTACATAAGACAGTGTGATTGAACAGTCCGTAAAGTGAAAGGTAAAAAGTACAAGAAAATGTATAGCTCTTGTAAAAAATTAAATGTCATTATTAGTTGGTTAGGTTATAAAACTTAATCTGAAATATGGTAATAATAGAATAAAGTTTCAAATTACAGAAATAATAACTTTTTATAAATCTAAATAGAAAACAATGGTTCATGTTCAACAAAAATCTAGTAGGAAAGATATTTTTCTTGAATCACTATTAATATTTTAGAAAATAATTCCTTGGTATACATTTCTGCCAAGAATATGAATAATTTTGCCATATTTATATACTACCATAGGGTCAGCTATTATGCTTCAGAAAGAGTTATTTTTTCAGTTTGACTAATATTTATTTATTTATTTTATTAGATATTTTCTTTATTTACATGTTGTATTTACCTTATGCATATATTATGTTTGAATATTTCTGTTTCATATTGTGCCTGGTTATAAAAACCCATAACATACCTAGTAAAGTGTCACTTTGATACATTTACTTAGCGTCTGTCTCTTCTTTGTTCTCTGCCCGTTTGATTCCACAGGTCTATCCTACCTCTAGTCCAAAGAAACCCACAGACCAGAGTGGAACCACTGGCCGGAATCTACAACATGTCATATGATATCTCTTTTCCCAATTTCCCTCCCAAAAAAAGAAAAAAAATGAAATATAAAAAAACCCTGTCCCCTTCCCACTCCCCCTGCTCACCAACCCACCCTCTCCTGCTTCCTGGCCCTGGCATTCCCCTACATTGGGGCATAGAACCTTCACAGGGCCAAGGGCCTCTCCTCCCACTGATGACCAACTAGGCCGTCCTCTGCTACATATGCTGCTGGAGCCATTAGTCCAGCCTTGTGTACTTTGGTTGGTGGTTTAGTCCCTGGAATCTCTGAGGGTACTAGTTAGTTTATATTTTTGTTCATCCTAAGGAGCTGAAAACCCTACAGCTCCTTGGGTCCTTTCTCTAGCTCCTTCACTGGGGAGCCTGTACTTAGTCCAATGAATGAATGGCTGTGAGCCTCTACTTCTGTATTAGTCAGGTAATGTCAGAACCTCTCAGGAGACAGCTATATCAGGCTCCTGTCAGCCAGCACTTGCTGTCATCCACAATAGTATCTGGATTCGATGGTTGAATATGGGAAGGATTCCAAGGTGGAACAGTCTCTGGATTGTCCTTCCTTCAGTCTCTGTTCCATAGTTTGTTTCTGTAACTCCTTCTATGGGTATTTTCTTCCTTCTTTTAAGAAGGAACAAAGTACCCACATTTTGGTCTTCCTTCTTCTTGAGTTTCATGTGGTTTTCGGATTGTATCTTGGGTATTCCAAGCTTCTGGGCTAATATCCACTTATCAGAGAGTGCATATCATGTGTGTTCTTTTGTGATTGGTTTACTTCACACAGGATGATATTCTCCAGATCCATCCATTTCCCTAAGAATTTCATAAATTCATTGTTTTTAATAGCTGCGTAGTACTCCATTATGTAGATGTACCACATTTTCTGTATCCATTCCTCTGTTGAGGGACATTTGGGATGTTTCTAGTTTCTGGCTATTATAAATAAGGCTGCTATGAACACATTGGAGCATGTGTCATTATTACATGTTGAAGCATCATGTGTGTATATGCTCAAGAGTGGTATAGCTGGGTTCTCTGATATTACCACGTCCAATTTCCAGAGGAACTGCCAAACTGATTTCCAGAGTGGTTGTACCAGCATGCAATCCCACCAGCAATGAAGGAGTGTTCCACTTTCTCCACAACCTTGACAGCATCTGCTGTCACCTGAGTTTTTTATTTTAGCCATTCTGACTGGTATGAGGTAGAATCTCAAGGTTGTTTTGATTTGCATTTCCCTGATGACTAAAGATGTTGAACATTTCTTGAAGTGTTTCTCAGCCATTCAGTATTCCTCTTTTGAGAATTCTTTGTTTAGCACTGTACCCCATTTTTAATAGGGTTATTTGGGTCTCTGGAGTCTAACTTCTTGAGTTATTTGTATATATTTTGTATTAGCCCTCTATCAAATATAGGAATGGTCTTTTTCCAATCTGTTGGTTGCTGTTTTGTCCTACTGACAGTGTCCTTTGCCTTACAGAAGCTTTGTAATTTTATGAGGTCCCATTTGTCAATTCTTGATCTTAGAGGATAACCTATTGGTGTTCTGTTCAGGAAAATTTCCCTTGTGCCTATGTGCTCAAGGCTCTTCCTCACATTCTTTTCTACTAGTTTCAGTGTATCTGGTTTGATGTGGAGGTCCTTGACCCACTTGGACTTGAGCTTTGTACAAGGAGATAGGAATGGGTCAATTTGCATTCTTCTACATGTTGACCGCCAGTTGAGCCAGCACCATTTGTTGAAAATGCTGTCTTTGTTCCACTGGATGGTTTTAGCTCCTTTGTCAAAGATCAAGTGACCATAGGTGTTTGGGTTCATTTCTGGGTCTTCAATTCTATTCCATTGATCCACCTGCCTGTCATTGTATCAATACCCTGTGGTTTTTATCACAATTGCTCTGTAGTAAAGCTTAAGGTCTGAGATGGTGATTCCAACAAAGGTTCTTTTATTGTTGAGTATAGTTTTCGCTATTCTAGGTATTTTTGTTATTCCAGATCAATTTGCAAATTGCTCTTTCTAAGTCTGTGAAGAATTGAATTGGAATTTTGATGGGGATTGCATTCAATCTTCAGCAAGATGGGCATTTTTACTATACTAATCCTGCCAATCCATGAACATAGGAGATCTTTCTATCTTCTGAGATCTTATTTAATTTCCTTCTTCAGAGACTTGAAGTTCTTGTCATACAGATCTTTTACTTGCTTAGATGGAGTCACAACAAGTTATTTTATATTATTTGTGACTGTTGTAAAGGGTGTTGTTTTCCTAATTTCTTTCCCAGCCTGTTTATCCTTTTTGTAGAGGAATATTTGAGTTAATTTTATATCCAGCTACTTTGCTGAAGTTGTTTATCATGTTTACTAGTTCTCTGGTAGAATTTTTGGGGTCATTTATGTATACTATCATATCATCAGCAAATACTGATAATTTGACTTCTTCCTTTCCAATTTTTATGCCTTTGATCTCCTTTTGTTGTCTAATTGCTCCAGCTAGGACTTCAAGTACAATATTGAGTAGGAAGCGAGAGAATGGACAGCCTTGTCTAGTCCTTGATTTTAGTCGGATTACTTCAAGTTTCTCTCCATTTAGTTTGATGTTGACTACTGGTTTGCTGTATATTGCTTTAAGTATGTTTAAGTATGGGCCTTGAATTCCTGATCTTTCCAAGACTTTTATCATGAAGGGGTGTTGGATTTTGTCAAATGCTTTCTCAGCATCTAATGAGATGATCATATGGTTTTTTTCTTTGACTTTATATAGTGAATTACGTTGATGGATTTCTGTATATTGAGCCATCCCTGCATTCCTGGGATGAAGCCTACTTGATCATGATGGATGATCATTTTGATGTGTTCTTGGATTCGGTTTGCAAGAATTTTAATGAGTAATTTTGCATCGATATTCCTAAGGGAAATTGGTCTGAAGTATTCCTTCTTCATTAGAATTTTATTGAGTATTTTTGCATCAATATCCATAAGGGAAATTGGTCTGAAGTTTTCTTTCTTCCTTAGGTCTTTGTGTGGTTTAGGTATCAGAGTAATTGTGGTTTCATAGAACAAATTGAGTAGAGTACCTTCTCTTTCTATTTTGTGGAATAGTTTGTGGAGTATTGGTCTTATGTCTTCTTTAAAGGTCTGATAAAACTCTGCACTAAAATTTTGATAAATCCAACTGGTCCTGGACTTTTTTTTGGTTTTTTGGTTGGGAGACTATTAATGACTTTGTATTTCATTAGCAGATATGGGATTATTTAGATAGTTTTTCTGATCTTGAATTAACTTTGGTATCTGGCATCTGTCTAGAAAATTGTCCATTTCATCCAGGGTTTCCAGTTTTGTTGAGTATAGGCTTTTGTAGTAGGATCTGATGATTTTTTAGATTTCCTCAGTTTCTGTTGTTATGTCACCCTTTTCATTTCTGATCTTGTTAGTTAGTGCCACAGACTGGGTTTGCTGTAGGAATCCCATAGCATGAGTAGAGTTCTGGTCAGGTGGCAAAAAATTTGGGAGATGACAGGCAGAGTAGACACAAGAAAGTGCTGACTCAGTGTATTTCTCCAAAATAGCATCAGACTTTTACAGTCATTACAATAGAGAAAAGAGAAATGTGGCAGCTCAGCGGTTGAGGTACATCTGCGGTCACCTGAAACACAGTGGGTCTAAAGCAGCCACCTCTTCTAGACAGGTGCTGCACCCCCCCACCCCTGCCCTAGTGCTCTGGGCCTGGGGCGGGGGGGTGGGGGGGATCCGGACTACCTGATGCTTGAAGCTTGAATGCTCTGTCTCAAATGCTCTGCTATTGACTGATGAACACTGTCTCACATACATACACACTAGGCTCAAGGTCCCACCCATCCTTAGTAAAACACCCACTATGCTAATCTTCTAGACTAGTAGAGACAGTCTCTAGAAGTCTCATTCTTGCTAATTCCTAGGAGTGGCTCAGCTTCCAAGTGTGACTGAAAATGAGGATTCTACTTGACCTTGCCCTGGGATAAGTCTCCCATTCTCTAAGTTTCAATGCCCTATCCCCTTTATTATCTTTCTAACAATGCTGGAGGCAATTAGTCTGGATGGGTAACATTCTTTACAAAATTCCTAGCCAGGGTTTGGCTAAGATGATGGAACATTGGTAAAGGTCAGAGAACAATGTCCAATTTTGTTTAGCAATAGTAAATCATATCTTGGTGGGCACCAAGTTTTTGGGCTTGTCTAAGACTTCATTGGAGTGGGCATGGCAAATTAGGATACTGTCTCTGTGCCCACTAGATAGTCTGGCAAAGGGTTTATCAATTTTGTTGATTTTCTCAAAGAACCGGTTCCTGGTCTGGTTAATTCTTTTATTATAGTTCTTTTTGTTTCCCCTTGGTTGATTTCAGCCCTGAGTTTGATTATTTCCTGCCTTTGACTCCTCTTGGGTGAATTTCCTTTTTTTTTTTTTTTTGTTATTGTTGTTCTAGAGCTTTCAGATGTGCTGTCAAAATGCTGGTGTATGCTCTCTCCAGTTTCTTTTTGGAGGCATTAATGCTATGAGTTTTCCTCGTAGGACTGCTTTTATTGTGTTCCATAAGTTTGAGTATGTTGTGGCTTTATATTCTTTAAACATTATAAAGTCTTTAATTTCTTTATTTATTTCTTCCTTGACCAAATTATCCTTGAGTAGAATATAGATGCCCTTGCATTTGGGGGTAGAGGTTCAGAGTTGAGAGTTCATCTTCGTAGATCTTACCTTTGATGAGTATGAAGTTCCCCTCCTTATCTTTTTTATCACTTTATATTGAAAGCCAATTTTATTCAATATTAGAATGGCTACTCAAGCTTGTTTCTTGGGACCATTTGCTTGGAAAATTGTTTTCCAGCTTTTTACTCTGAAGTAGTGTCTGTTTTTGTCACTAAGGTGGGTTTTCTATATGTAACAAAATGTTTGGTCTCATTTATGTACCCAGTCTGATAGTCTATGTGTTTTTATTGGGGAATTGAGTCCATTGATATTAATAGGTATTAAGGAAAAGAAATTGCTGCTTTCTGTTATTTTTGTTGTTAGAGTTGGATTCTGTTGATCTTTTTTTAGTTTTGTTGGAAGATTACTTTCTTGCATTTTCTAGGATGTAGTTTCCTTGTGTTGGAGTTTTCCATCTAGTATCCTCTGAACAACTGGATTTGTGGAAAGACATTGTGTAAATTTGGTTTTGTCATGGAATACTTTGGTTTCTTCATCTATGGTGATTGAGAGTTTTGCTGGGTATAGTAGACTGGGCTGGCATTTGTGTTCTCTTAGGGTCTGTATGACATCAATCCAGGATCTTCTGGCTTTCAGAGTCTCTGGCAAGAAGTCTGGTGTAATT